>PVIR01006153.1:0-67746 GCA_004026965.1 Petromus typicus | reverse complement strand
GCTTCCCTTTCAATTTCATTAAAGAGTTTCAGAAGTAGAGGCACTAACTCTTCTTTAAAAGTTGTAAAGAATTCAGCAGTAAAACCGTCAGGTCCAGGGCTTTTCTTTGTTGGCAAGTTTTTAATTACATTTTCAATTTCACAGATTGTTATTGGGGTATTTAACATTTCTATATCTTCTTTATTCAGCCTTGGCAGTTTATATGTGTCTAGAAATCTATCCATTTCTTCTACATTTTCCATTACATTGAAGTATAAATTTTCAAAGTAGGTGTTTATTATCCTCTGGACCGCCTCTGGGCCACTAGTAATTTCTCCGTTCTCATTCCTAATAGCATAGACATGAGCGTTTTCCTTCCTTTCTTTAATAAAGTTGGATAAGGATCTATCAATTTTGTTTATCCTCTCAAAGAACCAGCTTTTTGATTCACTGATTTTTTGAACTGTTCTCTTGGTTTCTATTGCATTAATTTCTGCCCTGATCCTTATAATTTCTTGTCTATTGTGAGCTTTGGGTTTGTTTTGCTCCTCTCTTTCTAGTCGCTTGAGATTCAGCATTAAATTGTTTCTTGAGCTTGCTCCGTTTTCTGGATGTAGGCTTTCACTGCTATGAATTTTCCTCGTAGAACTGCTTTCATTGTGTCCCATAAATTTCTATATGTTGTACTGGGGTTATCGTTTAGTTGTAAGAACTGCTCTATTTCTTCTCTAATTTCTTCTGTGACCCATTCGTTGGTCAGCAGTGTTGGTCAGTTTCCATGTGTTTATGAAGATCCTGGGCTTTCCTTTGTTATTCAGCTCCAATTTCAGGGCACTATGGTCCAACAGTATAGAAGGGCTAACTTCAGTCCCTTTATATTTGCTTAAACCTGTTCTATGAACTAGAATGTGGTCTATTTTGGAGAATGATCCATGAGCAGCTGAGAAAAATGTAAATTCTGACTTTGTGGGGTGAAATACTCTGTAGGCATCTATTAAGTCATTTGCTGAAGAATCTGGTTGAGCTCAAGGATTTCCTTAGTGACTTTTTGTCCAGCTGATCTGTCTCTTTGTGACAGTGGTATATTGCCCTACTATTATTGTATTGGAGTTTATCTGGTTTTTCAAGTTCGTTAATGTTTGTTTTATATAGCTGGGTGCATTAGAATGTGGAGCATAGATATTTAAGATTGTGATTTCTTTGTCTTGGATTTTTCCCTGAACTAAAAGATAGTGTCCATCTTTATCTCTATTAGTTTTGGCTTGAAGTCTATTCTGTCTGCAAATAAAATTGCCATTCCTGCTTTCTTGCTGTTTCCAGTCGCATGAAGTATTGTTTTCCATCCCTTTACTTTCAGTCCATGAGTTTCTTTCTGAATTAGGTGTGTTTCTTGTATGCAGCAGATTGTAGGATCTTGCTTTTTGATCCACTTTACCAGTCTGTATCTCTTATTTGATGGGTTGAGTCCATTGACATTAATGGTTATGACTGATATAGGTAAATTTAGTGCTGCTATGTTTTCCTGTTCTTGGCTGTGGTATTCTACTTTTGCCATTTTTTTTTTCTCATCAGTTTCTTGTTTGGTCCCATGGGTTGACTCGGATAGGTATAATGGATTTGTGACTTTCCTTATTTTTCTGCAAGATATTCTTATAATGTTTTGGAGCACAGGTTTCATATTTATGAAGTTTTTCAGGTGTTCTTTGTCATGAAATTATCTTATTTCCCCATCAATTTTGAAGGATAGTTTTGCAGGATACATGAGTCTGGGTTGGAAGTTGTTTTCCTTTAGGGATTGAAAGACTTCACTCCAGGCTCTTCTTGCATTGAGTGTTTGAATTGAGAAGTCCACTGTGATCCTGATAAGCTTCCCTTGGAATGTAACTGTTTTCTTTCCTCTTGCTGCTTTCAGTATTTCATTCTTTTATTGGATATTTGGGACTTTTATGATGATATGCTTAGGTGTAGATTTTTTCATGTCACAGGCATGTGGCATTATGTATGCTTCATATATTTGTATGTCCAAATCTTTACCTTTTTCTATGAAGTTTTCTGCCATTATCTCTGTGATTAGCTTTTTGATGTCTTTAGTATTGTCTCCTGCTTCCTCAGTGACTCCAATCAATTTTATATTATTCTTCTTTGAATCATCTAGGAGCTGTTTCATTATTGCTTGCTTTTTCCCCTAGATTATGCCTTTCCAGTTCATTGGTCGAGATCCTGTCTTCTAGGTCTGAAATTCGGTCTTCTGCCGAATTCATTCTATTGTGCAAACTTTCATTTTCTTTCTTAATTTCCTGGACTTCTGCTTGTAGGTGTTTAAAAAGTTCCAGTGGTTTTGCTATCTTGGATTCTATCAACTCCATGATTTCCTCTTTAGCTTTATTAATCATCATGTTGACAGTGTCCAATATCTCTGCTTTCATCTCAGATATCAGTTCTGATTTCCATTTTACTAGATCTGCTTTGGTTACCATTTCCGAGGATCCTGGAGACTGGGCTTCAAACTTCTCTATTTCCCTTCCCCCTGTGTTACCTTGAGGTGAGGATCTTTGTATCTGAGACTTTGAGTGTTTCCTCATCTCTGACCTGCCCTGTTTTCTGGCACTGTTCCTAATAGTTAGGAACCTTAAAATAGCAGTGTTTCCTGGGCTGTTCTTTACAGTCTGCATTGGGACCTAAAGAAAAACCCCTAGTTCTGGCCCACCATACGAGGCACTCAATCAATACAGTCAGAACACCTTCTACTGTCTGCTTTAGAGGCAGGAGGGCTCTGGCTCCTGCACTGCTACAATGGCGCTGCCTGAGGTTCCAATGGGCCCGCCTGCTCACCAATACAGAGTCTCTGGGCTCACTTGTGGAGTTGGCCTGGAGGCCAGTAGGCTGTAGGCCCTGTGCAGCTGCAGTGGTATAGGCTGATGTTCCAACAGGCTCACCTACTCACCAATACAAGGTAACTGAATGTGCTTCTGCATTTGACGTGTAAAAAGTCAGACTCTGACCTGCTATCCTCAGTCCCTGGGTGCTTTTCTGGCATGGACCTGGAGACCAGTAAGCTCCAACTCCGGTGCCGATTCAGTGCGCAGTCGCTGTTTCCAGAGCCGCCCACTGCTAAATTCAGTCCCTGGGTGCTCTTCTGGTGTGGGCCTGGAGCCCAGTAAGTTCCAACCCCGACGCAGATTTGATGGCCCAGTCACCGTTTCCTGAGCCACCCGCTGCTAAACTCAGTCCCTGGACGCTCTTCCGGCATGGGCCTGGAGGCCAGTAAGCTCCAACCCTGGCCTACAATTAATTTTTAAAGTAGAGAATTACATAAAATAGATAGTAAGTTTCCCCCTCCCACCTTCAGGGATAGAAATCCTTATCTGATTATTGTGTAGTCTTGTAGATTTTGTATGAATTTGTGATTGTAAATATTCATACCAAGAAAAATATACATGTATATGCAAGCGTGTATAAATATATACCCAAATATGCTACAAGTAGCATGCTTGTAGTAGTTAGAAATATGCAGGGTTTTGCTGGGGTAAAAATCTCAAACCCAGGAACTTGACACAAAAGAGAACTTGCATCTCACTCCCACCCTGTGTCACTGTGGTTTGGCCAAGGGATCTGCCCTCGGTCCCCCTGGGGTCCAGCTGGTCAGAGGCTTGATCACAGCACATATGTATTTTCAGTGTACACTCAGCGGTGGAAGAGGATTCCACCTGTGGAAGAGGATGAGACCTGTGCTGGTATGTAAATGCTCTGGCCTGGAAGTGACATGTTATTTATGCTAATAGCTCATCACCTCAAACTAAATATAATGCTCTTCCCAGTCACCAGGGGACCAGGAATCTCACCTTGCCATATGTCAGAAGAGAGTGAAGATTGGGTTGACAGCAAACATAACTGTTATAAATATTATGTGCATACATAAATAACAAATATATTTATAAATATGCAGACATTTAAGGGGAAAAGTATGTAAAGAAATCAATATGTATAAATCTCTAAGTGGGGGTCATCCTATTTCATATTTGGTGTTTTTCATGCAACAGTAGACATCTTTCATGTTCATATATAAAAGTCATTTTTATTTGTCTAACATTCACACAGGGTTGTATTTATTTTGTCCACTGAATCTTTTCCTTTGTACTATTATAAACAGACTATGTGCTGGGCACAGAAGTGACTGAGGGGGACTTTTCATTCTTTGTACATCAGAACTATTGTCCTACTGAGTTCCTGTGATGGGGCATTCAGACACTGCAAACACTATTGCAAGCAAATCTGTGGCATGAGTCTTTGGGCACCTGTGCAAGCTTTTCCTCTCGTCTCCACAACATGGAGTACACTGTGATTTCTGGTGTTTCTTCACATGCTCAGCAAGATTGCAATATTGAAATGGAAGGGAATAGGACTCTCTAGAGTGAAAATCTCCAAAGCAGGATTTTTCCTGGCCTTGGTGTTCTTCCTCAGCTTAGTCCACTACTGAGTTGTCTCTGAGGCAATTAGCCTAAAATGATTAGTTCCTTCCTTCTCTTGAGCTTCTACTTTTGTTCCTGGAAGAAGTAGTGGTGAGTTTTCAGAGCCTTCCGGACTCGGGGCTGGTGTGGTTCTTACTGGTTGTGAGGGACTGGGGCTCCAAGAGGAAGGAGCATGTCCTACTCCCTTTGTTCTTCTACTTCAGGATCTGGACACCCAGTTCCTCCTCCGCCATCCCCCTAACTTTACCTCCAGAATGGAAAGAAATGAAAGTATTTCCTGGTTTTAGTTCTGTGTGTGGATTCTTTTTCCCATTTTGTTATTCTTTCATTTGGTGCAGAATCTCTAAAATTCTATAATTAAAAACAGTTTTTTTGCTACCACCTTTCCTAGATGTCTTTCATGAGGCCTCCATTAGAGGCCATTCGATGGTAGTAACAGCTTCATCTTCCTTTCCACAGATTCCTGTCTGGGTTGCCATATTGGAACCTATTAAGACATTTCCAGTTGATGAATTTTCCACCCTAATGATTCCCTTCGCCTTACTGCTGAGGAAGTGCCATCTGTAAGTGACCCAAGTGAGGCCAAATGTTGCAGATTCTTCATGCAGGAATATTTTAGCTCATGACTCCTAGGATGCTTAAGAGGCAGTAATCCAGGGAAAATTCTCTCCTGTTTCCTCTGCTGGGCATTTAAAGTTTGCATTTCCAGTCCTGGCATTGCTGTTCATATAGGTCTGTTCTTGCCACCAGCTGCTTGACATAAGATTTTCTTTGTGTCTTTTTAAAAAAAAAAAATTTATTGGTACATTGTGAATATACATCATCATCACATTCAACACTGAGAGTTTGTACCAGAATATGACATGACTTGATTCTTTTTTTTTCCCTTTCCACCTGCCCTTCAACCCCTACCCCCTATATTCATGTCCTAGTGTCTTTTTAAAGAAAGTATGTATGCTTCATAATTAATTTTCAAAAGAAGTAAATAATAGTGGCTCTATGAGCAATAGGACATTGTCAGGGAGCTGTCCTTTAAAGAATATTTCAAACTGCCAGTGGAGGTATGTTTCACTAGTGACAGCTCCAGATATGGTTCACAATGATGGAAATTCTGCTGCCTCTGTCCTCCTCCATGAGTTCTGAAATCTGATTTTTCTACCCACTTCACCCCTTGCAGATGTTGAGAAAGACACTCAGGCCTTCACCACAGGTTTCTGCCCAGCTCAAGGCTGCTGACACAGGTTCTCATCTGGTATGGCAGCTGCTGTGCTGCCCACAGCGGTGGGTCCCCAGGGACACGGAACATAGGGAGAGCTGGGGCGGATGTAGGCAGTGCACTGCCTCCTGCCTGTGTGTCCAGGGCCAGGACAGTACACGTTAGGATTGATCCACTAGGTTGCTGAGCTCTTGTGAGGTCTGTGGGGCAGGATGGGAATGAGCTCCCAGATTCAGCCGAGACTGAGATACGTGGTATCTTTGCCAGCCTGCAGCTGGCTTTACCCTTGGCCAGGTCAGTACCCTCCATCTCCTTTTGGGCCCTCACTGCTTTGCTCTGTAAAGAAGGAGAAACTTCACAGGGGCAGCCAAGTCTTTTCCCCCGGAATTCTCCCTCGACTATTCTGAACACCACTTGTCTGTCACTTTAGTCCGTTTTCAGGTGGCAAAGTTGGAGAGTGGATGGGAGAAAAAGAAGGAGAGGTACAGAGAGAGGGAAAGAAGGATGGAGGAGCAAAGGGAGGGAGAGAGGGGGGAGCAAGAAAGATTGGGGAGGGGAGGGAGCTGAGGCAGAAAATTACTGACCTTGGCCACATGTTCATCTGACTAACACTTTCCCCACCTCCTGATTTTATTAGTATTGATCTTATTGAAGCCAGCCAATGATGGAAAATTATCCTCCACTTTCCTTTCCAATTAATTTTCCACTCTTACAGGTGCATATATTTATGTTGTTCCACTTCTTTCTCCAGGTCTTCAGTCCACTTGTTCCTCTTGTGTAATATTCTCATTCTCCCTTGGAAATTCTATCCTTCATCAAGGCTCTTTCTAGGTTTCTCCTTTCCATGTTTCTCGTTTTATTTCATATCATCATTATTGAAACCTGATAGTGTAGTGTTTGATAACAGCTGCTTGATCGATTTTCTCGCAATGGCCTAAAAGGCCTGGAGTATTACCAATGCTTATTTGTAATTTTATAGGCCACGATTGTATTTTAAAATAATTAACAACAACACCATCTTGACAACAGAGCTGAGCTTGGAGATTTACTTAATGGAGATCCTAATTTAATAAGCAGAATGTTTTCTAGAAGTCTCACACTGAAAATAAAACAACAAATGACTTGTGAATATCAAGTTGAGCTTGTGGATATCTTAGACAGATTCATGTGGCAATGTGTAAATTAAATGAAGAAAAGAATTTTGGTTAAAGAACCCAATTCACTCCATCATTTTGAAAAATGTCAAATTCAGCTTTTAAAAAAATATGATGACATATGTTTCCATTTATATCAATGCGTAGTTTATCCAGATTTTTTTCTATACAGACTTTAAGAAACTTGACACCTTAAGGAACCTGTTCTTGGATGGTCATCAACTTCCTCTGGGTCTTAAACTACTTAGAAGTGTATTTTTTTTCTTATTAAATCTTTATTGATACTTTACATACACACATCATGATTGCACTCAACAACGAGAATTTGTACCGGTATATGACACAACTTATTTCTCATTTTTTCCCATAGCACTACCCACCTTACCACCCCCACCCCCTATATACATAAACTTTGTTTATGTATAAACTTTCCTTTCTTTTTTGTTATAATCTCATTATTTTTCCCCCTTCACCCCATTTCACTTTGAGTATTTTCTATTTCACAATGTATAACATACATTCTAGGACTCATTTAGAAGTGAATTTTTTTTAAAAGATCAGGGCCTCGCTTTTGTAGTTCAGGCTTACCCTGAGCTCAGCCTTGAACTTACAGCAATCCTCCTGCCTCTGCTTCCCAAGTGCTGGGATTACAGGTGTGGACCACCATACCTGGCACTGTGGTATGAGGTTCTGAATGCTGGTGGATATGAGTCTTCGTGCCCAGCATTGTCGTATGTGGTTACAGGGGATGGAACCAAGGTCCTTGCACTTGCAAGGTAGGTTCTGGAACCACTGAGCTAAATCCCCAGCCCAGAAGTGTATTTTTAAGACAAATAAAAGTATAAAGTTTATCTTATATTACTTTGGCTCCTAATGAAAGCAAACAGGAATATTTGGTACTTCACTTTAAAACTTTGAACAGATTCTCACTGTGTCATGATCTGAACTTGAGCCATGTTTGGAAATGTTCAGCCAGGTGATGCTCAAGCCCTCTGTGTTCTTGGTTTCAAATAGATACAGCCCATTTTTTATTTATATCTGAGAACAACAACAACAACAACAAAAAACAATAAAACATGGTGGAATATGACTAGTTCTTTAATTGAGACCTTGGAGATATATTGGAGAGCCATCCAGAAGGAGGTATCACACTGATGTATTCAACAAAGATTTATTTAACTCCTATTGAGTGGAAGATAGTGCTTGAAGACAGCAGCCCACCAAGGTAACGCTCTCCCAGAGCTTCCCCACTGAAAAGCGTAACCACGGAAGAGACATGATCAATCAGCCAAACATCAGCTTGGTTTGACAGTTATCAGCATCGAGGAGAATGACCCAGCATTCAAAGAGGAGAAGAGCAGGGGATGATGCAGTAGATGTGTGGGGAGTGAAGCCCTCGGTGGAAGGATTATGTTTTACCTACAGAGATAAGTGTACCAGCCATGAAAATATCTGGGGAAATGGTTCTCATTGTTGGCAAGTATTGTGGTGGGGTTGAAAGTACAGCAGAGAGGCCTGTGAAGTGGGGGGTTAGTGGGTGCGGTAACTAGCTGCTAATTGTTAGCATGGTCAAGGAAATTACCTAGGGCTTCTAGCCATTGTCAGGGATTTGCCTAGGCTCTTAAAGACCTGAGGAACCATGGAGGGAAGACTGAGAGGACATTAGTGGCTGATCCTACTCTGATAAGAATAAAGTGAACCAAGGCAGAAGGTTCGAGTTCATGGAACAGTTACAGGTTGAAGCAGGGTCAGGCTGTGCCCATGTGGGCTTGGTCAGATTCTGGGCATTTGGTCATTTCTTTGGTGCCACAAGAGACTCAAAGCCCTAAAGCAAGGGAAGCACATTGATCTGAATGGCACACAGAATATTTCTGTTGCCTTCAAAACACCATGTGCATGAACACAGATCCCTGGGCACAAAACCTTTTGCGAGTGCCAAGATTTGCTATTGTGTGTAGTGCTTAGGGAGGGCCACAACAAAGAATGAACAGGTGACAAACATCCCATCTTGGAAGTCCTACCTTCACTGGGTGATTTTGGGGGTCAGTGTGGTACTATGACTAGACTGTATGCAGTTGCTCAGATTGTGCACTGAACAAAAACACGAGCAAAGGTTGAGAAGAGGTGCAACCCACTTCACACTCTACTCATCATGTTACCCCTCTAAATCAGACTATAAATATAGTAGCCCGCTCCCCCCCCACACACACAGGGTACTCTAGACAGAAGCCAGGGAGTGAAGCATCCTATGAAAACGTTCTGCCACTGAGATACATCCTAGTTTGCTCTTTCTTCATTCACATAAGAGCAGTTCTGAGGCTTCCACTGAAGTTTGCTCTGTCCTTGCTGGAAGCAGCCTGACAACCAAGTGCAAGTCTGTACCACTGGTCATCGATGGGTCCACACAGAATCAGGGAGCTGATCTGATATGTACCTGCCAATCACTGTCTGTGCCTGTGGTGTGTGCCAGACACCGTGTGGGACAAAGTGAAGCACAGTAAAACCATCCAGCTGCAGGGATGTACAGTCAGTTTTGTGAGCTGCAGATGAGTTATTACGAGGTCAAGGGAGACCAGTGCTTTCAGATGATGAGTGTTTTCACTCCACCCCATTGGAGGCTGGGCAGAGCGTGAGTCGAGAGCCAGTCACATGACATAAGCACTCATGGTATCAGGTGACTTATTCCATAAAATAGGGTAGCTTTCTTCTGAATCTATGGGAATATTTAAGAATGGAAGACCATGGGAAATTACATGTGGGTGTGAACAAGCTGATAGATACTGGGAGTGAGTTGCACAGATAATCAGCACCATCACCCGTGGGTAGATAGACACCACCGTGGCCAAATCTCCAGGGAGCCTTAGGCTCTGAACACCGCCTGGAAGGCCAGAGAGCGTATAAGGAGAGTTTCTTTTGATTACACACTAACAGAAACCAGAGTGTCTATGTGGACAACTCACAGAATCATAGACAGATTGAATGATTAAGATGGGGGCATTTCAGGGACAAAAGCGACAGTGTCTGTGGGGTTTTTCTGGAGAATCCCCGTGAAAGTGGCTCAGCTGCCCACGGTGCACTCACTGCACCAGAGGGCAAAGTTTGAATTCTCAGCAGATAAAGTCAAGTTGGCTTTGATCAGCATTCCTCTGGGTTCTTCTGCATTTGGTAATTCTTATTTTTTTTTTCAGTTTATTTTTAAGGAGTCTAGACATAACATGGATGTGTATGTAAAGGATTAGTGAAAATATCTTATTTCATAATTTCATATTCTTATTCCACAGGAATTTAGAGCTGGAAGAGGTTAAGAAAATCTTCCTTAATTTACAGTTGTGTTTAATAATCTTCCCAGGGTTTCAGAGCATATTAATGTCAGAGTAGGATTTAGAATCTTAAGCTTTCCAGTACCCCTCTTACCCTGGCTGTTTTCAATGGGCCATATTATATTTTAAGCCTTACTCATGGAGATTATTTCAAGCCATTAGCAACCAAAAACTTTATTTTTGTTGAGAATCAGGGGTTAAGGACCAGTTTTGCCCTCACAGCAACCCAACGAAGTAAGGAATCAGGGACAGAGCTGGGGCCGGAAGCTGAGGCCTCCATCTAGGGAGTGCCGTGAGATCCTGCTCCATTGCATTCCTCACAAGACAGGACACTGACCTCACACTGGGAGCGGATGGTGGTAATCACTCTGGCCAACACTAGCCTGGTACAGGGGGAAATCACTGTTATGCATGTGCCCTGCGAAGCACAGCAGGAAGATGAAGGGACAAGCTGTGAGATATTCTTCTAATAGAGCTGATGCCAGTTACTTAGCCACGTGTGTACTTTGATGTATAACTATATTGAGTTAGAAGCTATGCTAAAGCAAAATATTTGTGTGGATATACTTGAATCTGTCTGCCTATCTCTATGTTTGTATCTACACAGCATACATGCACACGCTCACACACACATGCCTGGTGTTATGAAACCAGCACGCTCAATTCTCCAGTTTACAGAAGAACAAAATTCAAGGAAACAATAAAAAGTGTAAATGGAAAAATTGTCAATCTAGGACATTCCACAGAACAGTTGACTGTTCACTGCAACAAGCCAATGGCAGAAAAAAGGAGGTGATAAAAATAACCCAAATGTCATGTGCTCTTATTATCTTCAACTATTTTGAACAAATGCACTGTAAGGAGACTTTAAAAAAAACAAGAAAATTATAAATTTTGATTATTTATGATACAACATTCAGAAATTATTTTACAGCCTATGTAAGTATGACAATCACATTGTGGCTATATTTGAAAATGTCATGATTTTAGAGATTCACAGTGTAATCCTGGAGTGAAATGACACAATGTTTGGGTATAAAATACTTCAGCCTCCACCACTGGCATGTTCTTAGCCTGGAGCACAGGATTACAGCCAGTGAGAGAAGAGGCTGTAGACCAAGCAGCCCTCCCTTCCATCCCCGGGATGTGTCCTTTCCCTCATGTTTGTTAATTTGTCAGGGACACCAAGTAATTCAAAAGCTGGACAACAAGCCACAGATAGCTCTGAAGCATCAGGAGCAGTTGTCTGGAGCCTTGTCTCCGTTACTCTCAAAACACTGCTGTTGCTAACCCAGCATCATCTCTCAAACCTGCTGGGAATGGAACTGATACAGTCTCTGTATCAATGTGTATCACTTTCCACCCATCTGAACAACATCACTACTTTCCACTCTCCTGTCCTGTCACACCAGCATGGGAAGCCATACATTCTTTCCTTGGTTTCTCCCTGATGGAATAAAGATGCCTGGAGCATGCAGCTTATTAATCAGTGAGGCATGAGCAATGGGAAATTGTACACTCTGACCTCTCCTTGATACTGTCTTCTCTTGGCCTTAAGTGGTGCAAAGTCTGGGCAGAGCAGCTGGAAGGTGACTGACAGATGTGGCCCTGTCCCTACTCATGGACACACACAGGGAACCAGCAGCAGGCTTCTTTGAAGCTCTGAGGTGCTGGCATGGCATTTGTCAGGCTGTCCCTTGGCTCATGTGAGTCACTTTTCTGTCCCACAGGCAATTCACACCATGTCCACAGCCTAGTACTCCTCCAATATCTCACAATCTTGATCATTATTCATCAAAGGAGACCAGGCTTTGGTGTACAGACCTCCACAACCCCGAGTATATGTATCCACATCAGATTTTGCTCCCTGAATCTCCATTTTGGCCAGCTGGGACTTCAGGCTTTGAAACAGGGGAAGAACCTTTCTCAAGGGATAGGGATAAGGTGCTAAGGGAGCAGACAGAGTATTTGCAGGAAATTCTATTGCTCCATCTGAACATGTGCCTTGCTGCTCACAGAGCTGTTGGAAGTGTGCGCATCTTTGTGTTAGAGACTGCAAACTCACCCTGTGTTCACTAAGTGTTCTTGCAGTGGTCTCACCTGAGAGCCACGTCCTTTTCTGAAATAGACCCATTTTCTCTAAGGCTGTCAGCTGAAGGTCCTCTAACAGCTGCAGGCATTCAAAACAGCTGCCTCGTGCACAAACTCACCTTGGCAGCTTTTCTTCTAATCCCCAGCTCACTTTGATCCCCAGAAAGTGAGATTCCATTGATCTCCCAAGAAGAGAGAGATAATCACTTCTGCCCCTCTGCTTGGCACGTTTGAGTAATCCTAGTTTTCTTTATTTCTTCCTCCTCCCAGTCTTCCCTCTTTTCTTGGCATGTGTTCATACCATTGTGCTGTTATTGTCACATTTAAGTAAACTACTTTTGATATATGCTCATTTATTGGATAGAGGAAAAAAATCTAGATCTTTCTCAAATCAGTTTGTTTCAAGTAGAGCCTTGCATTATCCTGGGCTCTGCTAAGTGGCAGGAACCGCTGGTGCCATTGCCAGGAGCCATCTGTGGACAGGCTCCTGAGTTCCAGCATAGACTGTGATCCATGCCTTTAGCTGGTGAGCCTGGCATGGAGGAGAGTTGCCCAGTTGCTGTGGAACATTTTGCACTCTTCTGAGTCCATCGCAACTGAAGGTGATGAAGAATCACCTTTTCTGTCAGAATGAGGTCTAGGTTATTTTGTCATCACTTGTGTGGCATCTAGAATATTTCCTCCCATGTGGTAGGTGCTTAACAAGTGTTCAAGGGGAGGGCCTGGGAGAAAATAATTCTGTTCCTAACATGTGTTCTTTTCTGTCTAGGCAAAATGTTGAAAAAAATATTTTTTTGTATAGGAGGATTTTTTGATGATCAATAATACCCAAGAGTTCCTAAAAGGTAGGGAAAATAAACAGGCAGCTAGTGTAAAAGTCAGGTATGGCCCTTCTTAAAAAGGGGCCACAGTGGGCCAAGAGCCTGGTGACAGATGTCATTCAGCTCCTTAGTGCTTGTACCTGAAGGTGACTCTCAGCAGGAGCCCGGTTTCCAGGTACCCATGTTACTATCAGGACAGCCCCATGTATGTGGTAACTAACGTGTTGCAATGATCTTCTTCTCCCCAGAAATGTGTCTTCATTAGGAATAAGCCTTCATGGGAATGTTGAAGGTTTTGTCCACAAATTCACAACGACAGGGGGAATTACAAGCGGTTCACTAGGCAGCGTAGGAACTGCTTGACGAAGTAAGCCGTGCCTGGTAGTAGTAAGTCTTCTCAATTTGATTAAAGGCCTCATGCTTTCCTCTACAAAGTTGTCTTTCATCTGATAATAGGAGACTTTACCCTTAATCTCAGCAACGTCAGTTTTTTTTTTCTTTCTTTCTTTTTGCTGAGGCTTGTGGGGAAAAAGGGGTTTAAACACGACAATCACTAGGATAAAGAAATAGTATGTGACCAGAAATGCTATTTTTAAGTGTTTCTTACTTTCTTCCAAGAGTGGAAAATCTCCCACTGAACGAATGAGTAAATGCTTAACCCAAAAGGCCTTACTTTCTAAAGGAGGGAGTATGGTCTCTGTACTTGAAGAGGCCTAGAGCACTGTTCTGTCATACTGCAACACTCCTAGGGTCAGATTCTTCAGGTTATTTCATGACCAAGATGTATAATGAGTAGGATTAGGTTATGATCATAACAAAGTGTTTGCATCTTTTAGTAATGATCTCAAAAGAATTCTTTTGGAGAGATGAGAATTCTTCCTAGGACAATTAGCAGTCTTAACTATTAATCAAATTTATTAAGATAGGGAAGATGCCCATTGTATATTGTGTCTGCTAAACACAGTGTAGGAGGACCAGTTGTATGTTTCTAAAAGAGGATCAGGAGATTGGTCTTTTGGGAGTTACAGAGCCCAGAACTGTTCTTTGAACATATTCTCCCTGTTTCACAATACCTACCATACATTCTGGACCGCATTTACATCTTCAATTTCTCATAGTAGAGAAACAATATGGTTTATAGACATTTGAGCTGTTTCCAAAACTTAGGTATTTCAAGGCTGGGGATTTACCTCAGTGGTTCTGGCATCTGCCTGGCAAGCGCAAGGTCCTGAGTTCGATCCCTAGTACCACATAGCACAGTACAGAGGGTGGTGGTTCATGCCTGTAATCACAGCTCAAGGAGCAGAGGCAGGAGGATTGCCACAAGTTCAAGGCCAGCCTGGGCTATATAGTGAGTTCTAAGCCAAGCTGAACTACAAAATGAGGGTCTCTCTCTCTCTCTCTCCTTCTCTCTCTCTCTCTCTCTCTCTCACACACACACACTCACACACACACACACACACACAGATTTCACTATTACAAACTGTGCTGCGATAAATATGGGTGCACATATTGTGACATCACCTTTGGGATTCCACATATCCATAACATTGTGCAGTGTTTGTATTACTGTGCCTTGCTTACTTCACTTAACAAATAACCTTTAGGCTCATCCACATTTCCACAAATGGCCAGTTTAGTATAATTTAGGGCTGAATAATATTTTACTCAATATACACAGGAGATTTTATCAGTCACCTGTTGATACATGGTTGACTCCACATCTTGACTGTTGTGATCAGCACCTCAGTGACCACAGGAGTGTGTCTCTTCAACATTGTGATTTCTTTTGTATAAATATCCAGTAGTAGAATTGCTGGACCATATGGTAGTTTTATTTTTAGCTTTTGCAGGAATCTTCAAGCTACTCTCTGTAGTGGCTGCACTAACTTACATTCCCACCAACAGTGTATAAGAATTTCCTTTTCCTCACATGTTCATCAACACTTATTACCGATTGTCTTTTTGATCATAGCATTCTAACTGAGACAAGACGCTAACTTACTGTGCTTTTGATTGTATTAACTTTGCATGTAATTATTAGTATGGTTGGCTTTTATCTATTTGTTAGCTTCATTCTTTATGTATTGTTTTCGTGTTTCCCCTTTATTGTCTTCTTGTCTGATAAACAACTTTTAATATACCATTTCATTTCCTGAGTTGATTTTTAAACTATATTTTAGTTATTTTATATGTGACTATTTTGCAATAGATAATGACTTTGTCTTAATGTAACTACATTTCCTCCTCTATTTCTATATAACTATTTCTTATATATCTATGTATGTTTTAAATTCACGAGTATAATCCAGTGTTAAGTTCTCCCTTTTGCAATCATATATTTTTGAAATATATTAGAAGAAGGTAATAGAAAATTTTATCTTTTAGATTTACATCTCATATTTTCATTTCTTACTGTGGATTCAAACACAGACTATCTGAGATGAAGCTGAGCTGTAGAGACAGGAAGCCTTAGCTGCACTGTTTTACCTGATGACTAGGAAGCTTACAACCAAATAAGGAAGAATATAAGTGCCATCAGGATAACTAGCTGGAGTGGATATGTATCCACTCGCAGACTCCTCGTGTCTCTGGAGACCCCTTCCTCTGCCACGTGGCTATTGCAGCTGTCCTGTTGGCTTGTTTGTTCTCATTGACAGATCAGCAGTTGATCCCTTTCCCCTACTTTGAAGCCTCTTTCAGACGAGCTTGTCAGTGTGACTTACACTCTTGATGTTGCCCCTGCTCTGGTTACATGGCTTCCTCTGGGAGCTTCTTAGAATTGCAGACTCCCACACTCTGATACATTTTTCATCAGAATAGAGATTTAGCAAGTTCCCTGAGTTCTTATGCTCTCGGAGTGTGAGAAGTACTTAGTTGAAAGACCACTTGATAATTCTCTCAGTCCAATAATTTAAAGACCCAATGAAGATATTTCAGTACATATAAGTGCACAAATGCCTACCCCCCCCACACACACACACACACTCACACAGAGAGAGAGAGAGAGAACTGGTTTAATAGGTGTACACCACCATATTGGCAGGGACATTGTTCTTCAAGCTATGAAAACTCTTCTCTTGTTTTCTATCCAACTTCAGTTCAAACACCAAGCACATCGTCTTTCTCATGTCAGCAACACTGATTACTGAGCAGTATCCAGAGTTACTGGACTGTGTTGAGCCTTAGTTCAGAAAGAGCGACGTCCTAGATCTTGATTTGCTATTGAACACAGTGATAAGCACAAATACTGTCCTTACAAGAACAAGGAAGTAAAAGTGTTAAAAATTTAACCAAGAACAGCTCGTGTATTGAGAAATCCTGGCTGTGCCTTGCACCTTTCATGTCTAGGCTTTTTGAAAAATCTTTTCAGCTGTCCCAAAGATTCTATTCGCAAACTTTAAAGTATTTCCTATTTTTTAAGGCCTAGATCACAAACACTTCCTTTATAAAATCTTTCCCAGATGGAACTGATTTCTTCCCCCTTAGTACATCCCCAGCCTGGGATCTGTCCTTTATCACAGCCGCTTTGTATCAGAGTTCCTCGTGCCCGTGCTGGGAGGCAAAACCCAAACCTTGCAGCCCATGTTGACGGAACTTCAAGTAGTAGATTCTGAAAATGAATTGAATGCAAGGAAAACTTATTGAGAGTAGGCTTCATTCTTAGGAGTGGTTCAGATTTGTCTTTCATATACATTGTCCTAAAACTTCATGAAACAAAGTCTAGTTACTCCTATTCAAAAGAACCCCTAAAGGGGGGAATCTCATGGACCATTCAGGCATATGGTTTATTATGTATGTATAAAGGTACATATGGAAACTCTCTATCTCCCTTTCCTTATCATGTAAAAGTTCATTTCAATCACACAGATTTAAAGGATACATTGTAATAATTAAATATATGTATGTATAATATGTAATGATATCAGTTTATTTAAAATGGACATTTCTTTGAACATTTTTTGACTTAGATATAAGTGTATAGTGCAATATATAAATATATATGTAAATATGTATCATGTTACTTCTATCTCTCTGGGCATGGGTAAGGCTTATATGCTCTCCTTCTGTGTCTGTTTTCTCCCAATGATTTTCAGCCCTAGTAATCATCATCATACATTCTGATCAATATTTTTAACATAAACATTTAAAAGAGGACATTCAATGTTTGTTTTTTTGCATCCAACTTATTTTACTTAACACAATGTCCTTCAGTTCTAATTTGTTGCAAATGGCATTGTTTCTTTCTTGTCTATGGCTCAAAGATACCGCAGTATTAAAGAAGATACTACGTTTCCTTTCTTCATTCACTCACCAGTGAACATCAGGGCAGACTCCATACATTATTGTTCATCACTCAACCTTCTGACTTCTCAGATCTGAGGCGAGTCCTTAAGAGACACTGTGTCTGGTTCCCAGTGGTAAGTGAGCTTCCTCTCACATTGCTAGATTAACTGATAAAGGATCCACAAGCCATCTGTTAAGAGAGATGGAACAGCGGGTGGAAGCCGTGGGGTAGGAGTGTTAAGAACGCACAGTAGTGGCTCTTTCAAGTACATGATGGGCCACATAGGGGAGGCAGGTGGGAGCAGATGGTTCGCACTTTTGCCATCTCTGATCGGCAGGACTACTTTCTGTGGTTGTTGTGTGAGGAAGTTGCTTCTGAGAGTTTGTTATCTAACACCTGCAGGATTTGCTTATGGAAAGTGACGCTGAAGTTTAGTTTGTGATATAATTTTGTTAGATAAAATTATCATTGTGGACAATGATTATTTGTTTAATTCCTCTATTGCCTTCCAGTTTTTAATTATTGTAGTAAAATATATGATTGACATGTTCATTATGTGCTACAGTGACCACCGTCCACCAGGGAACTGTTTTCATGCTACAAAATGGAACCTCTGCACCTATTAAACTCTGAACTTAAAAATTTAGAATAGACAAAAAATTTAAAAAACAATAACAACAACATTAGTCCACTGAGTTCATTAACTTCTTGGTGAGTACCTCTTCGATGAGCTCCAAGGAGAGGGATTTACTCACTCACACAAATCGGAAAGCCTACTATGGTGATGCTTCCAAATTCACTTGCTGCTGTTACTTTCCAGATTCTGTATTTATTTTGTCATAAAGATATAATGAGGGATTTGTCCACAACCTATTCAGCTTCATAACTGAATGTGTATTTGTTGAGCCCCTCCCATGTGCTGGGTGGGATTTTAAGCAATGTGGATATAGCAAAATAGTGCTAGTGCAGAGAGATATATTAGCCAAGACTAAACCGGTGAACATGTGACTATGTGTGGAATGTAATACATTCTCAGAAGGAAAACACAAAGGTCTCAAGGATGGTAGAAAGTGCCAGGTGGGAGCTGTATACATTTTTGGTTCCTTATCCTGGGAAAGTATTCATAAAGGTGACATTAGAAGTAAACCCTTGTCCAGGCGTGGGAGTTCAGGGCAGGTGTTGAAGGAAAGGACCTTAAAATGACACAATTTCAGTCATGCTTTCCTGAAGTGTAAAGCTGCCTCATCGTAGATCCCTGAATTTTTCTGAATTTACTTTTCAGCCAGGTTTGAGAAAAAAAATTTTTTTTTTTTTTTTGAGACAGGGTCTCATTTTTGTGGTTCAGGCTGGCCCTGAGCTCAGCCTCAAACTCACATCACAGCAATCCTCCTGCCTGTGCCTCCTGAGTGCTGGGATTACAGGCATGAGTCACCATGCCTGGCACTGTGGTATGTGGTACTGGTTGCTGCTGGGGTGAGTCTCCATGCCCAGTATTGTATGTGGTTACCGGGGATCGAACCTGGACCCTTGAGCTTGTAAAACAGACACCAGAACCACTGAGCTAAATCCCTGGCCCCTTGAGAAACATTTTTAAATTGTCTTTATATTGCCACACCACAGCAAGGTCTGGGCATATAATTGGTGGGATTTTGACTTGCTTGGTATTTCTGATATGTTTTGGGAGAAACTGAATCACGGGCAGTTAAGGAATCTCCCTGCCCTCTTAAAGAAAGTTACAAACTAATGAATAATGAGGAAAGATTGTGTGTGTGTCCCCATAGTTCCCCAGTAGGCTCCAGAAAGTTCACAACTTGTTCCAAATGGGATTTCATGCTCCCCACAGATTTCAAATTTTCCTATACTCAATTCAAAATTGGAAGTAATCAGGGCCTAGCACATAACACCATTTCCTCTTTAGTGCCCTCAAGGTCAAACAGAATGTCCTGGGAAGATCTTTCTGGAACCTGAGGAATGAAGACTTATTTAAAGCCATGAGCTCATGCTGATCATAGATGAGATGTTGTCAGACTGATTGTTAAATTATGAAATAAGCAGCTACCTACCATGTCCAAGCATGCGATTATTTGAAAGAAAATGATGAGTGTAGTGTAACTGCGATTTGCAGCAGAATAAGTTTTACAACTATTAAGCTAAAAATATGCATAGTGCATGTATTACTTACAGATTCCTATACAGAGTTGTATTAATTTTCACTATATCCACGAGAGAGAAAAAGGGCAGGTGTTGTAATTTGTTTCACTTAAATGTGAAACCTGAGACCTGAGGGATCCGGTGACTTGTGGAGTGTCGACCGGGATGTGCCTGCATCTCCCGAATGCTCACCCATTTCCTGTGGGCTATTCTTTCACATCTTTCATGTTTCACCAATTGACCCAAGTCAGCCAACATTCTCAGACATGTCTAGGTCTCACTTTTCTTTCCAATAGTGAAAGAATTCTATTGCAACTTTCATAAACTTGTCATTTTCTTCTGACTACTAATTGTGCTGATTTTGGCAAAACTCTTGAGTTTGAGATGAACTCACATATTATTGTAATTAAAATGAATAAAATGCCTTCATTTTTAGTTCTTTCAAATATTTTGATTTTTTAGATTGATTTTATCAGTACATTTTATTTATGCATTATGATCACATTCAACTTTGAGAATTTGTACCAGTACATGACATATCTTGATTCTAATTTTTCCCACTCTCGTATCTTCCCTGCAACTACCCCCTCCTTTATACATAAGCTTTGTTTCCTTATTTCTTACCATCAGATTTTTTCTTTCCTTTCTTTACTTACTCCTACCTCACCTTTTCCCATTTTTCCTTCTGAATATTTTGTGATAGAGTAATATTCCATTTCCAAATATTTTTGTCTGGACAAGCTGCTAAATTTTCCAGAGGGCTAAGTTAGTCCTTTTTGCCATGACTAGATACTGGTATTGGTCTAAGTTTACATAAAAGAGCTGGCATTCCAGTTCTGATCATGAGAATGCACCATCCATCACACTTGCACTGGGTTCCTACTACTGCTTGAACAATGTGCCATAACACATGCGATTCAAGACAATTTTGCAGTTTCAGGGGTTTGAAATGGGTCTCTGAGTAGAAATCAGTGCTCTTTCTGGAGGTTCTTGGGGGATAATCTGTTTCCTGGTCTTTTCCAGCTTCTAAACGTCATTTACATTTTGTGTCTCACAGTCCCACCCCAGCCCCTCCAGCAATGGACCCTTTCTCGGGCTGCAATATTTCTACTGCTTTCTTTTCTCCCCATCTCTTCCCTTACAATGGACCTAGGCAGGGACATCTTTGGAGGAAGAAGTTATTCTGCCTACCACACATATGTGGTCAAGTTTCTAACTGTCTCCATTTAACAGTATGAGTTCTACTGTATAACAATTTGTGCAGATTTTTACCGTACCATTATGTGCCTTTGAATTCAGTAATAAATATAATTTTATTTTTTCCTAAGGAACATTTCAATCAAATACATTATCACTAATGCTTACAATATACTATAAAAGAAAGGGCATGGCATTAAAAACCTTTTTAAATGATTGGGAATAATAAGATTAAACTATAGGCCCTATAAAATGAGTTGGAATCTTATGTACTATAATTACATACTGTTATTTCATGCACCCAAAATTATAAAACATGTAAAATACAGTTTTACTGTATCACTGAAATGGGGTTGAAAACCAATATCTTGGTGAATCAGACATCAGTAAATTATTTAAGTGTCTTTTTTTCCCTTGTGTATTAGAAAAAGTTTTGAAATAATGATTTCAAGAGCCTCCAAAAGCTTAATGGTACTATTATTCCCCTGAAGATAGCAATTGTGCTAAAAATCACTAGCTTGCTTTAGAGATATGTTTTTAAAAATCAGCGGCACATCTGGTTTCCCTCTTTTGCTATGAAGCAAACAAGCGAACGACTGAACAGGGGAAGTAGAGTTGGAACAGCAGGCCGGGAGCAGTGTTAAGGAGCAGTACAACCCGCTCGGACTTCGGGGATACCGCCTCGCCCTGTCTTCACTCCCAGGGGCCTCTGCGCGCTGGTCAGCGGGTCCATGTGTAAATGCGTGCCTCTTAAGTCACTGCGTTGCAACTTTAAAAATGTTTAACAAAACTGATGCCCGATCTAACAGTGTTAGTTTATCTATCGATCAAAAATCTATTTCACAATATCAACAATACATACTACACCGAGTAGGGGTAAATAACGAGGGGAAATGAATATGATAATAATAAAGAAAAAAGGATACAAAGATTACGTATATAGGGGGTGGGGGTTGCAGGGTAGGGGTAAAGGGGAAAAATGAGAATCAAGTCATGTCATATTCTGGTATAAACTCAGTGTTGAATGCGATGATGATGCGTATTTATAATGTACCAATAAAGATTTTTAAAAAAGAAAAAGAAAATCTATTCCACCTTTTCCTCTAACCTTTGTCGCTTTTCTTGTTTATTTTCTTTTTCCCCTCTCTCATTTTTCAGTGACGTTTTCAAACCATCTGACACCTACTCCTTCTCTTCTCTGCTGTCCGATGCTTCACCCAGAAGCTGCTATTTGACAAGATAGCTGCACAAGGTCATGACAAGATGTGAGGGACAGACTGTGTTTTTAAAACTCGTCTATTTAAAAAATCACGATTCTAAAGTAAACAAATATCTTTGAACTATCCAAACTGTATATATTACTCAATATATCTAGGTATTAAATTTAAAACAAATGTTATTATTCAAACTTTGATTTTGTGGAAGTACCACGAAATATTTTAGTATTCCCTTTGAATATATTATTATGTAATAACACATAACATAGAGATTGGGAAAATACAGAAGGGTACAAAGAGAAAAGTAAAGATTATTCATAATACAATAATACAAGAACTAGTAAAATTTTTGAAAATGACTTAATTTTTACTATAAAAGAAATATATAGCCAGTGTGGTGATTTCAGACATTCAACAAAATTATAAAAGAGAAAATAACTATTATCTAACTACTCAGGAATAGTTATTTAGGACAATAATTGACATTTCTATACATCCATAGTTATATATAGCCTATATTTCCTATATGTTTCAAGGAAGTTGATTCATGTGGAACATGTAATTATGAATTCTTTCACTTACTCTCTTATGATGAACATTTTTTGGTGTGTCATTAAAAACCTAAAGACATTTTTTTCTTTTCTGCTAGCATCTTATCATATATGTTATGTAGTTTATTTACTAATTCCCTTTTATGGGTCATTTAGGCTGTTTCCTCTTCTTCATCATTATAAGTATTGCAGTGATGCATATCTTTGAGCATGAACTATTCCTCTTTTTTTGAATGGGGAAAATAATTTATAAGTGGTGTTTGGTGAGCAGGAGCATACATCCTTGAGGCTTTTGGAATATATTATACCCAAAGGTAGACTTAGCTCTCATTTCTCCACATTTACAGAGTAATTGCATAGCTCTGCCATGAAATAATTTAAATTTTCTACCCCCTACAGTCTTCCATCAATTTTAATGCTAATTTTTACACATGAACAAATTCTACTTAAAAAAAAAACAACACATCATTTCATTATCATACGTTTTTAGCCTTGTTTGGGTTGTGACAGTTTTCCAGGCTTTCCTTACTTCCTTGGCAATTTGAAGAGTATGATCAGGTATTTTATAGAATGTCCATATATTTGAATTATGTAGTGTATTTTCATAGCTGAACTCAGGTTATTGGCCTTGGAGAGGCATACAACAGAGGAAAAATATAGTTCTCATCCGATATGAACTATCACTAATTACGCTAACACTGATCACCTGACTCAGGTCATATCCACCATATTTCTCACTGTAAGGATATTTCTCTTTTTTTCTTCAATACTCTATAGAACCAATTTCATAAAATTACCAGCACTGAAGGAAGATATAGTATCAAGGGAGTTAAATTCTATCTGCTGGAGAGAAGAGTATATAAATTATTTGGAATTCTGTACAGAAGATGTTTGTATTTAATGTTATGAACTCAAGTGAATCAAACATTTTTGAAATAAGTCAAATATTTTTGACATAAGCATTTTTTACTTTGGTTTAGAAGAGAAATATATACAAAGTATACCAAATTTGAGAATTATAGAACAGGTATAAGAGAGAAGATCATTATCTGAATGTTTTTATGGTAGTCAGAAGATTTTGATTTGTGCTTTCCTTAGCAAAACATTCATTTGTGATTTGAAAGGTCTTGATTTCTGTGTCAGTCAGGTTGTCATGTAACTTAAGTCACCTCATCTCCAAGGATCTTACCTTCATCAAGTTTATTTTTTAATTGATTTTATTGGCACATTTTATATAAACATTATGATCACGTTCAACATTGAGGGTTTTTACCAACACATGACACATCTCAACCCTCATCAGTTTCTCTCAATTTCTCCCTTTTTTCTTACACCCAATTATTTAAGATTGTTTTAAACTTTTCTTCCCTTCAATTCACCCTGTTAAGATTGTGTTCAGGGATTTTAAAATCTTTTATAGAAAATAGGAAGTTTTTCATTGTTCTTAGTCAAAAAATACTATAGTTACCCGGACCTTTTCTCACAGGATTGCGGGAGATTACATATGACTAAAACGAATTTCTTCTACTGTAGTTGCAACCACGGTGTTATGTACAAAGTAGTAAGATGGGTATTATTTAAAAAAGAGTCATAGGAAGGCAAATCTTTCCTTGTCTTTTTATTTTACAGATGTCATATGGACACTTATTCATTAATATTTATTAGTGTCCCCTTTCACATGTTATGTCTTATCCTGGATGGCCTTTTCATTTTCTTAGGTTTTGTTTTGACTCAGCAAAGGCAGGATGCTGTCAGTCTCTTCATGTCTAGCCCATCCCTTCACTAAGACTTCAGGAATGATGTTCTCCTTTGCTTGAGTCGCTGTTTAAATATCCTGGAATAATGCACCTCAGAGCTCTGCAGCGAGCAAGAGAATCACCTTGGTGACTGCTGCACAGCCTTGAGTGGCTGCTGGGCTCTTCCTCCAGGTTGGGAGCACTCCCCCAGCAGGGACCCTCACCCACCAGGGAGGGAGAAAGCCCAGAGTCAAGTGTCCTTACAGTGGAGGGCTATGAAAATGATGACCTGCTAGCAGATTATGAACACCAGAGCTGTGTCATTTGGCTGAACCCACCAGAAGGGCTTTCTGCTCCCCGCGGAGAAAGTGCTTTCATTTCTGGAAGCTGTCGCTCTCCATTGTTCCCCTTAATAACATGGTTTGGCTTCTAAAGTGCTAGCGATTTTTTCTGTTCCTTTTTTTGATGGGCACCTTATTTTCGGGTGAAATATGACAAACGTGGGTATGTGGATTGCTACTCTAAGGGATTTTTTAAAAAAGGAAAAACAAATTATCAGAAGCAGAAATCTCTAGTAATAGATAATTGAGAGAGAGAGGTGCATTTGGAAATGATTCTGATATCCCCTTCTCTTGCTCAGAACTAGAAAGACTATTTTCTAAGATCTTGTTGTCTGTGAAGCCCCCACCCTGTCCCTAGGACAGAGTTCAAATGAAGTACTGTGGGCCTTTCTGTTGTTACAGTGTCTCTTAGTTGATGCTCCTTGATTTTGTGTGTATCTGTGAATACAGAGTGAGAAGTCATGAAAATCTCTATTCTCATTTTTGAGAACAGGTTCAACAAGATCCTTCATCATTTATGTCTGGTTAACTCTACCAGGCTGTCTTTTTTTACTTCTTGGAATAAAGTGATTTCATATTTAAAATTTGAGACATATGCTGAATGAGGGTATCTACTTTCTGTAATGTTTATTAACTTTTTTAGGGAGAGAATTTTCATTCCCTTGATCTCCCTTGCTCAAGATGTTAGAACATTCTCTGTGAACTTCAAATGCAGAGAAATATTCCAAACTTCTTCTGATTAAAGCTATTACTAGCACTTCCCCAGATCCTTAGTGTTGTAACAATTTGGAGGTAAGAAGATGAAAACTAATCAGGTACCATGTTGTGGAAAAGCTAAGTGTTATTAAAAGTGTGATATATAAGGTTAGGTAACCCAGGGGCTAGGTAGATGCCCATTATCAGACATCATACCAAAATTACAGAACCACTGGGCAAAGCTCTTGGGCTCATGCACTTTAATTAGCTTTCTCTGTAACTCTTTTTTCCACTAAAATTGGAGAATCTCTGGACTATTAACCCACTTGATGCCTCATGTCTTTTGGTGGTTACATTTTTAATTTCTAAAAACCAAGTTTCCTGGGCATGGTGGCACATGCCTATAATCTCAGCAATTGGGAGACATGGGGATCATCATGAGTTCAAGGTCAGCCAGGGCTACACAGTGAGTTCAAGGGCAGATTACATTATATATCAAAACCCTGTCTCAAAAATAAGCAATTTTAGGGCTGGGGATATAGCTCAGTGGTTCCGGCACCTGTCTTGCAAGCGGAAGGACCCAGGTTCGATTCCCGGTAACCACATAACAATACTGGGCCTGGAGACTCATGCCCAGCAGCAACCAGTACCACATACCACAGTCCCGGGCGTGGTGGCTCACGCCTGTAATTCCAGCACTCAGGAGGCAGAGGCAGGAGGATTGCTGTGATGTGAGTTTGAGGCTGAGCTCAGGGCCAGCCTGAACTACAAAGCGAGATCCTGTCTTAAAAAAAACCTTTAAAAAAAAAAAACAATTTTAAAAACTGAAGTGTATTGATTTGGATTATTGTCCTTCTCTCTATGATTTACCCATTCTTCTGAAAGAACAATAGTGAGTTTCTGGGCATCCTTCTTGGGATTTAAAATACAATTAATGCATTCAGTTCTGAGTACATGTTATCAGTAAGAAAGATAAAAAATAAAGAAGCAACTTTCCTGTCCTTACTGAGTGAAAGACTTTTGTCTAGAATCTAAAATGAAGTATTTCAAGATATAAACACCTGTGTTAACCATACATCATGATTAGGAACTGATTTAGTCGTGGGTTAGATGGCACCACTATGAGAAAGTCCATAAAGAACCATTTATGGAGGACCAGGCATTGTTTGGGGTAACTTTCATGTTACCTCATTCAGTTCCTAACATAACTGCTCAGAAAAATGTGCGTTGTCATCAGTTACAGATGATGAAACTGAGGCTCAGAGGGACCAGACTGCTACAACTGAGTAGTAAGCTCAGGATTTTCTCCAAAGTTTGTTTCTTTCCAGTCCAAGGAAACAAAATGTACTAGCAATTCTGCTTCTCGTAGGAAAAAAAAGTTAGCGCTTGGCATCCACGATGGACCTAGACACTTGCAAATTAAATCAACTGAAGAATTCAGCCTTAAAGATTCATGGAAAGAAATCCAAGTGTTTAAACTGTGCTTGACTCTTTCCAAGAGGTCTACAAAGCAGCCTACCAGGCTGAGAAAACACTATGTGGTTGTAGAAGTTTGATTAGAAGTTTGACCCTGGCTTCCAGTTCCAAGAGTTTCCAAAAAGAAAAAGAAAAGGAAACATCTATTAATCTGCCTCCTATCAGTGTTTGCCCAGTCACCTCTGACTGAGGACAACTCAGCTCCCTCCCAGCCCACAATTGACTTTATCATCCTACTTTTGCTGAAGGAGCAAATCTTTTCTTCCTTATGCTGAAAGACCGGTGTCAGTGTGTGGGTTCCACCTTCCAGAAAAAAAGATCACTCATAACCACAGCCACTGTCAGGCTTCCCCCATGTAACCCCTGGGTGGCACCTCACCTCTACCTGTTGTGATAATGAGCAACGTTCAACAATGTGGTGTGGCAGATAGTAACTTTTTAAAATATACCTCTGTCAATTTTCACAGACGCCCTCAACTTCTGGCCCAGGCACTTTTAAGAATGGCCCTTCAGGGCCAGGGATTTAGCTCAGTGGTTCTGGCGCCTGTCTCACAAGCTCAAGGACCTGGGTTCAATCCCCAGATAACAACATACAATACTGGGCCTGGAGACTCACACCCAGCAGCAATCAGTACCACATACCACAGTGCCGGGTGTGGTGGCTCACGCCTGTAATCCCAGCCCTTGGGAGGCAGAAGCAGGAGGATTGGTGTGATGTGAGTTGGAGGCTGAGCTTAGGGCCAGCCTGAACTACAAAGTGAGACCCTGTCTCAAAAAAAAAAAAAAAGAGAATTGCCCTTCAATCTTAAGAGCTAATAGCTAACTTTTATTAAACACTTCCTATCTGCTGACAGTTATCAAAACATTTAATACACATGACAATTTTTAATAAGTATGTAAATAAGTTACTGTCATTACTTATGTTTAGTCAAGGAGAGAACTGAGATCCAGAGAATTTAAATTACTTGAAACTAAGAGACAAGCTGAGCAGTTAGACACCAGAGTAACTTGTTTATAAGCACCACTTCCTGCTTGTTTGCTGTAGGTGATGTTACAAACAAGTGAGCTATTGGGCATTTACTGAATGTCTGCTCTAGGCCATTGTGTCTGTGAAGCATTTTACATACAATATCTCTGATAGCTGAATCTATGCAGGTTGAGATAGATTTTGGCCTATTTTACAAATGAGAAAATTAGGGCTCCATGTTAAGTAATTCAGCTGAGATCACAGGGCTCATGCTGTATCTGTTAAGCCTTGTCATGGTTCTTTAATCTTAAGTCTTTTTTGAAGCTATTTTGTCCATTTCCTTGCAATAATGTACATTTTTTTTTTCTACTGCTTAGACACCGAACTCAGTAAGACTCTGCCAGCCATTGTGGTATTCCATATACTGGGGTCTTACCAGCTCATCTGAGGAACATTCAGAAGTGTGATGATATGAAGGTTGTTTTCACAGGGCTCTGAGGACTGTACCCTCTAGAAGTGGAGCCCAGCTTCCAATTCTCTGTGATCACAACTCCAATCCTAGGCTTCTGCTTGGGCTTCTTTGTTCCTTTCATCTGGCTGCAGAAACATGGCAGTGTCCTTACACAGCCTTTTTGCTATTAAATTTATTCTCAGTGATTTATTTTAATTTGGCAAATGTTGCATTTGTAATATCTTCCTTCAGTTCTCTAAAGTTTGTGAGCAGTTTACTGATGTTCCCAGTATGGTTCCTGATTTACTTGTTCATGAAAAAGAATTGCTATAATAAAAAGAGAAAGTGATTTTTGCATTTTCTCCTTTTAATTTTTTAAGGCACGTATTCATATTTGCCTTTGAGTCCAACATTTCTCACTGAACAGTGGGTATTCTTAGTCCTAATTGTGCAGCTTCTATGGTGGCCATTAACTACCATGGCTGTTTAAAGGTAAGATAAAAGAGGTAAACGGAAATTTAAAGATCAGTTCTTGTATTAGCCACATCTCTTGCACAAATGCTCATCCCTTCTCTCTGGGATGAGCCACACAGGACCGGCAGCCACTAAACTGGATTGTGCAGAGAGAGAACATCTTCATTATGGTGATTTCTATCAAAAACACTGACTAGTGACAGAAGAATTTGGTCCACCCAGGTGGGTGCAGGGGAAATGCCTTTCTGCCTTGAGCTCTTATCTCTTCAGATGACATGGGCTGTCAAGACCCCTGGACAGTATCTTCAGGAATCCACGATCTTATCTGTCTCTGTCTGTTCTGCCTTCCTGGAGCCCAGGCAGGGTGTCTTTGGCATTCTGGGAGAGGATGGGAGCTCCTGGGGAGTCTTCTCAGATAGGAGTCTTCTCCTTATGATAGCTATTCATAACCCCTTTATTTTCTGGTTTTCTGACTTATGGCCCTGGCTACCCATTAAATAGAAAAATCTACTTGTAGATAAGAAAGTTAATCTTTTGGGGAACTTCTGGTGGCTTTAGGATTGGGCAAAGTATTTTGCAGACAATAGAAACTTAGCATTTTCTTTGGTTTCTAAAAGCAGCCATTTTCCCTGTGTGTTCATGGAAATGCAGCACCATCCCCCACAGCACCAACAAGAGCTCCATGGATGCTGTGTGTGGGGAGGCTGGGCTCTGTGATACAGGGCTCTGGGTCTGGACTCTGGGTTCAGTGTGCTCAGGGGCTCTGGGCTGGTGTCTTGGGCTGAGATAGCATCAAGACCTTTTCAGTGAAAAATACTAGTGCTTGCTCCCCCTGTTCCTTTTGTCTAAAGAACACCAGGTTTGTCTTCCTAGCTGGGTTGTAAACCTTGAAGACAGAGATCATTGCTCTGTGCAGAGGTCTTGGCACAAGTAGATCATACAATAAATCAGACTGATACCTGTCCAGAAGGGTGACTTGGGAGTGCTCTTTCCTATCTGTGCAGTGGGAGGAAGTATCTCTAGTATTACAGTATTATAGTATACTATAATTAGGTATCTTGGGTACATTTTCTCCCCCCAATTTTTTTTGGGGGGAGTTTCTTTCCAAATAGTTGATCATATTGTCTCTGTCACTATGGTAATAAGTTCATTCTGCTGATATTATCCAATGAAAAGAAATTTCTAGAGCAGAGTGAAGACTTTTGACAGTAGTTATTCCCTGCACAACTTCAGGAGGCACCATTCAAATATCTGTTACAAAACCATTGATTGTTACCCACCAGGTCAGGTTTCACTGTGGTATTCTTGAAGGCATAACAGCATGGGTTTGGAGGCTTTTCAAGATTTCTAACCTCTGTGATTCCAAAACCTCCTATTCACTACTTCACTGTATGATGGAACAGCCAAATTCACACTGGACCTCAAAGTATTGTCATTACCTGTCATATTCATCAAAATGACTAGTACTTTTACATAATCTAAGGGGAGGGAGGAAGGATTGTGGGAAGAAATTTTCAGTCCAAGAATGTCCTAAGGAGACTGTGATTGCCCCCTTCAGAAAGTGAGAGATTGTGTCAATACATTCAAACCAAAACATCTAGGCTCTTTGTCTCAAACCCACCACCTGAGCTTGCCATTTTCTGACTGCAGAGATTTGCTGAGTCCATTTAATTAGGCTTTGGAAATCTTTTTTATTTTAATGAAGTCTTTTCCACTGACCAGTCCTCCACCTGTGAACTAGGAGACCTCTTTTAGTGTCAAATAAAGCTGCCTGCAAAGAATAAAGATAGGCTTAAAATAAAGTTATTGATGTTAGAGCTCAGAATAATGACTATTAGCCTTGAGTGATGACTGACAGGGCAACAGGGAGTCTTTTGGCTGCTGATAATGTTTAATTTCTCCCTTTGAGTGTTCTCTTCATGAAAGATGTCTGAAGGTTTCAAGTTAAGATTTGTACATTTCTGTATATGCATAATCACAAAATAAAGTTTCTTTAAAACAAATGTTAGAGGTGAGCCCTGACAGCCTTCTTGCTGTCAGATGTCCACGGTGGAGAGACAAAGAGCACTCACACATGCAAGGAGGTACATGTGTGGGTTTGTTCTTCTGCTTCCTCTTTGCTGGAACATCCTCAGTTGGCCTCTGTCTCCTCCCAGCTTCTGAGAAATCCTGAGGCTGAAGAGGTGGTTCCCAAGTTCTTTCTGGCAAGGCTTACCTTGTGGAGGAGTGCAAACAGATGGAAATCTTTTAGAGAGAGACTTGGCATTCAAACATTCTCATTCATGTTGTCCATTAAATAATTTCCATGCTCTCTAGTGGAGTCACGCTTGTTTGTTTTGCACCACTGGGGTCCAGAATTGGAGTGTGAAGGTCTCAATAAATCCTTCTTCTTTGGCATTTGTTTCCTTTCTTCAAAGGCATTGGTGTTGGGTTGACAGTGCACAGGGGCTCCCAGATCCAGCTGTTCCCAAGGAATCCTGGATTTCTGCTTTATTTCCATGGCACAAATGAGCCTCATTAGTGACAGGCCACATTGACATCCTGCCTCACCTCTGATTCAGAGCAGAGATGGAACCATATCTCAGTTCTGCACAGAGTCTCTTTTAGCTGCTGCTCTGCAACTATTCACTCTCTGAGGTATGGTAGTTCTTCCTGTCTCAAAAGCTCCCCTCAGAGAAAGACATTGAGACAAATCTGTCCTGGCTCCTAAGAGGTATTGGCATATAAACACATTTAGAGGTAGATGCACAAGGATTATAGTCACTAAAGTATCACCTCATGCATTCGTAAGACCTGGCACTTTCTCAAGCCTCACCTCCCTTCATTCTCTGAGCCCTTTAATAAATGAGACATCTGTGGCTCATGAAACTTCTGTAACCTGTTCAAGATTACATAGCTATTTGTATGATTCTCAGAGAAGTGCTTTTTCTTCCTTCAGTCCCTGGTATTACAGGTGTTTGAGGTCAATAATCAAAATAAGAAGCCAATTATGAGATTTATGTGAATATCCAGTTAGAGTTCTGGTTACACAGAAGTAAACATTTGGCAAAGACATCCACAGCAAGGCCTGTGTCATTAGAGGGACCCCTTGTTTGAAGAATCTCCCTTGTGTCCTGCCTGTGAAGACTGCTCAGCTGGTCTTGAGGTTCCTCTGCAGAACTGAGCAGTCCTTGTCGCTAAAGAGTAGAGAAAGGAGCTAGAACTTGGGAGCCTTTTATAGTTTCTTTGCCTTCTCCACTACTTCCAGATTCATTTCTGCAAAGATAACTTTCACTGAACTGCTATCTTGAGTCGAGATCATAATACAATTAATTGACACATTCAAGGTTTGGAAAGAGTATAATAATAGATACAACTATGAGCCAGGCCCTTTACTGAGAACTTTACATACATTAACTCTTTTACTGTTCACAGAAACCCTCAATTTTTCCCATTTTTCAGCTGATAAATCTGAAGTTAAGCAAGTTATTCACACAAGGTAAGAGGGTTAATAAGTGAGGGAGCCATTTTGATTTGAACCTTGTTTTCCAGAGTAAAGAGTAGCATTACATGCTTCCTGTCAAACAGTTGAATGACGGTGACAGGGGGCTGCCCCACCCACATACACAAATGTTGTAACAGTTATTAATGAAGTGTGGGGCCTGTGTATGACCTCTATTATTGGGTAAGTGGCAGCCTGCTGGTTAACCCGAAATCCCTCGGTGTTCAGCAATAACTTTAAGGAGGATTTGTGAACTTGAACATTCATGAACATTGTATGCTACAAACTGGATACAAGTATACATGTGAATTTTTTCATTAAAATCTCAGAAGCCATGACCCCAAAATATTTAGTAGTCATGATTATAAAAACATTTCATCAAATCATTTGCGTATCTTTTCTGAGTAGAGATGACAGACTCTGAAAGCACTGGTTTTAGGACTTGCAGAGATTATCAAGATACACATAATATTTCACTCTTCTAATGTCCTGTCTATGGAATGTATTCAAATGAATCTTCTTGAATATATTTACAGACTGGATTTTTCCATCTACCACATGGAGATTTTTTCATTGAGCCTGTTAAAAAACATCCATTGGCCAAGGGAGGATACCAGCCCCACATCATTTACAAGAGCCAGAAGCAAATTGTTCCAGAGACCAAGATGCCGACCTGTGGTGTAAACGGTAATGCAACTTGAACATCTTACAAATTGAGGGCTTCCCTCTTCTAAGCATTTTATTAAAACATATCATCTGCTTATTCAAGCCTGTAATCTCCACTGCATTCTGTTGCTGCAAAGTATGAGCCTTGTATAAATTATTTCACTTCTCATTGCTCAAGTTTCTTTGTGTTCTTAATGAGAAGCAGACAAAGGCCTCTCCCACGTTAGTTGAGGACACTTTATGATAATTATAACAGTAAATTGGTTTTTAAAAATACAACTCTTCTGATTATGCTGAAGGAAAATAGTTTAAGTTGAAGACATGTTTTTAATGTTGGTAGTGTTATAATCCATACTGTAGGACATTCCCAGGGAGCTTGTCATTCCTGAACGAAGAAGGCAGGTATAAATGTTTGGTGATGCTGATAACGATGTCTGAGGAGAAACTGAAATACATATCAACTCCTGATCAGATGATGAATTTAGCCATGTCAATTCTGACCACACTGCATTGAGGCGAGTGCTCGCCAAGCTGTGTCCCTTGTCCTTACGTCTTGGCCATGACCTGAGCGTCTTCTCTTTGACTTGTCTGAAATTTATAAGTCAATTTTTCACCTGATGTAGTTTATTTCATGGTGATCCACATTCTGTTTAATGTCTGGGAAATAATAAACCAGGCATAAAACACTTATGAAAATTGAAACATTCCCTTAAACAAAATATATTTTCTCTCTTCATAGAAAATAAAGCTGGAATGACAGCTAACAAAATAAATAAACAACATCATTTGATATGTTAAAGATTTGGAATGTAGATCTCAGAGAGAAAATAAGCAAATGATAATGGCACCAGAGAAGGTAGACCCTGAGAAAGGTTAGAAAGACTCAGAAGCAGAGCTTTGCAATTACAGTGGAAAGACAATTTGTAAATAAGTCCTCTGCAGACTTCACCCATCTCTACTCCATGGCAGTGTCCCCTGGAGTGCCTTCTATCACCTCAGCAGGTGCATTAACAATGACAGACCTTTCAGATTGTGTTTCCTGTGCACAGACAGCTGCCTTCATTCTTTACTTTCGCTGAGCAGTTGCAGCTTTGTCCTAAATTAGACAATTTACCATTGAATCTAACAAGCATTGAAAGAAGAGACAAATCGTCCAAATCAATGGCTGATTTGATTGCTGAAGAAACAAATCCATACAACTTCCTCTTGTGTAAATCTTTAGCATTTTCCACTTGCTATTGATTGAATCTCCCAGATAACTGTGCAATTCTTGTTGCATTTGGGGTGATACAGAACATGCGGGAGCATCCTTTATCATGTTTAGATCGAACCTAAGGTCTGTGCTGCCAAAGTGGATGAGAGACTTCACTAGAGCACTGAATGCATTTGACTGGATAATTGTTTCTGCAGGTATATTGTGCTGTAAAGTGAGTTATGATGATTTCTCATCCATCCATATTAAACATCTCTCTCTCACTGTTGAGATAAGTTGCTTAAGATTAATTAAGAATTGTAGATATTTAGTTGTAAAGGGAGAATTAATGCATAGGAAAAGAACACAATTTTCAAATACCAAAGTGTCTATTAAGTCATACCCAATATAATTATAATATTTGTAATGCCATTTCATTGTGCTTTTAGAGCAATTTTAAGACATTGCATATCACAAAGCTTCCTTTACTCTCATCCTAGGATTATGTTTAAATTGTGAATTTTTGAAGCTCTCTTCCACTTCCTTACAACTTAGAGCATTGGCCTTGATCTGCTGTGTCAGCAGACCTTGTGAATGGATCTAGTTTAACCTCTTCCACGAAAGAAACAGCTGTAAACCTGACAAGAACTTTCAAACACATCAAGCTAATTAGTGTCAGAATATAGTCAAAATTACAAATCATAGTTCTAATATATGTCAGGCTTTATATAGTCACTTATTTATTCTTTACATATTCCTGTAATATAAATCTTCATTCCTAGCCATTATCACAAGCCCCAGTAGAACAGGGCTCCCTCTTCCAACAGTGTGCAACTACTGTAGCATTGGGTGCCAAGCAAGGTATCAATAAATTATTGAAGTGATACAGAAGAGCACTGCATAGCCAAAAAAGGCAAGGGTAGGATGTACTGGCTTCTACTCTGTGTTATCCTGATAGAAAGAAAAAAGAAATATGTCTTTTCTATGTATTGAGGAAGTATCAGTCAAATCCTCTTTCCAACAATGTTTAAATAATAGCAATAGATTAAAAATATTTAATATATTCATAAATATTCTTAAAAGGCAAGTGATATTTAGAGTTATAAAATCTTGGTAGAGTGAAAAATAGTTGGTCTGGCTGAAGAAGGTAATTGCAATGTTCTTGTGCCCTGCTACCTTGCAGAGATGATAGAATTAATTCACAGTAATTATGTCATTAGCCAACATTAAAGTACTCTTTATGTTCAGGCCAATTGGTGCTGCAAGACTAAATTATTGTGATTACATAAAAGGATCACCTTTACTATGCAATTTGCAAAGACAGTAAATGTATCAACTAGTTTCCCCTAAAATCTGTCCCTTCACTTAGCTCTATTTCCTACATAAAAAGATGCCAGGAACTTCATAATATGTCTTTTATCAGTAAGTTTCAGTTTCTTTGTTCAAGACTATAACATGATGCATTTTTGTTTTTAATTTAATTTTAAATTTCCTTCACATTTATTTTAATTTACTTTATTTTCCTAAGCTTTCCATTTTTTGAAGCCTGATGAAGTGTTTGTTTTATCTTGAGCTTTCTGGAATCTATGCTAAACACTGGGAAATACAACTTTCCTGAATTAAATCTAGAGCAGTTTTCAAACTTATTCCTAAATGATGACAAACTCCTTTCCCTTAGGATTTTTGGAAAGAAGATGATCACATTGGGACCTGAGTGGCTGTTAGATGAAAATGTTTGGGGGAACTCTGTTTCTAGAGTACTAGAGGAGGAGTTAACATTATTTAGTTAAAATCAGGTGACGACACCTCCAGGGATGTATGGCACAAAAGAGTCCTAGCAGATAAAATCAGAATCTAAGTTTTTATGTATCCAGAGTTTAGGCTAAAAATTTGGTATCTGGCTGCTGACATGCACGTTTGTGTTCAAAATCCATCCACTCATTCAATAAGTATTTATTGGACATCTCTTTTATTCTAAAAGTTTCCTTGGGCATGTGAGTACGACCATGAATATAGTTCTTTGTCTGAAGTAAGTAACTAGTGAACTTGTAATTCATTTATATGGAATTGCAATTCATTGGACTATGTGGCAAAGATCACTCTTATCCATTTGTCCTAGCACATAGGGATTTCATTATAGTTCTAGGTGTCCTATTCTATTAGTCATGGATTAAAACCAATAACATAAAGAAGCCAGCTATGATGGTGCAGGCCTATAATTCCAGCACTCTGGTAAGTTGAGGCAGGAAGATAAAAATTTTGAGCCAGCCTTGGTAAGTTAGCAACTTAGTGAGATTCCATCTCCAAATAAGAAAATCAGAAAAGGCTAGGAATTTCGCTCAGTGCAAAGACCCTGAGTTCTATCCTTAACTCCTAACAAAACAAAACAAAATCACATAGAATATCTACATCTATGACTTTATTAAACAATGCAGGTTCTTTTCAAAGTTGATGTTGAAGAGAAGTGAGTTCCCATTGTTGCATACGTTGTGTAATATTGGTAGTCTTGCTTTTCAGTTTTTTTTACTATGATATGAACTAGGATCTCAGTATTCTTCATGGTAAAGTTGCACAAGCATAGTCACTCATGCCTGTAATCCCAGTGCTTGGGAGGCTGAGGCAGGAGGATTGCCACGAATTTGAGGGCAGCCTATGCTAGGTAGTGAGCTCACGGACAGCCTGAACTCATAGCAAGACCATTTCTCAAGAAACAACAGCAACAAAATGTCACATATGAGTTTCACGATTGCAATTTGGGCACCTAATTGGAGATGCTCAAGGGGTGATTTCTCTCTCACACATAAAGCTGAGGCCGGAACAGCCACAGTTTAGGTTTTCTCATTTGTTTGTCTTCTGGTTTACTTTTTCACATAATCTAACTTTTCATGGATGTGGCTCCTAAATTTGACCCTTTTTCCCAGAGAAAAATGTAGGGAACGGCTGATGCCCCAGAGTAGCTGCTGAGCCATGCTGCAGTCAGAGTTCAACCAAGAAGCAGCACCAGCAGGGGATGGATGTTAAAGTGTTTATGGGAGGAAACCAGTAAGAGCAACAGGGCTAGGCGTGGAGGTCTGCAGCCCATGGCAGGCCGTTAGGAAACCCCAAAGCTCCAGAGCGCGGGCGCCGGCAGCGGTTCCTACGAGGAATTTTTCTCCTGGGGAACCTCAGCTTTGCTTGAAAGGCATTTCCACTGGTTGAACCAAGCCCACAAAGTTATCAAGGGTTATGTTCTTTGCTAGAATCAAATGATTGTGGACTTTAACGATAGGTACAGTACAGTGTCATAGCAACTCCTCATTGCTTGATTGCTTTACTGGAAAGTACTGCAGCCTACCCAGGTTAACATGTACAAAAAAGAAAAAGTCACCTCTTGTTTTTCTCTCTGAAATTTTGCTAAATTGTTTTTATTTTTTTCTTTTCTACCTTTAGCTCCTTGTTTTTTCCCCTCTTGTTTTGATATATTAGTATTGTGAGGTGCTTAATATTAAATGAATTTTTCAGAATGTCTCATCTACCACATTATAAGAAACTCAAGTGGATTGTTATCTAAGTCATCGGAAAGATTTTGAACTATTTTTAAAGCCACGTGTGTAGAAATTACTAAAGATTAAGAAATGTCAAAAAGTATAAAGTTAGCTTACTGGAGTTAATTCTACATGATTGCCATATTCTGTGTAGAATCCATAGTGTACTAATGAGCAACATCATTGGTTTTCTTTGGCTAACAGTAACAATTCTAACATAACCTGCCTCAGCCTTGTATTGATTTTTGTGTGTGTGTGGTACCTGGCATCAGATTCACAACCTTGTGCTTGTAAGGCAGATGGCAGCACTACTGAACTAAATATCTGGCTTGAATTTCTTTATTATTTGATTGCCTTATGATAATAGGCAGTATACAAGGTGGTCCATCCTATGCTTCAGTATGAAATAGTTAACAAGGAAATGTTCTTCTATGTGTGTTTTTAAAAAATATTCCTCAGTGGCATAATAGATGTATTTATGTAATTTTTTTTTGAGACAGGGTCTTGCTTTTATAGTTTAGACTGGCCTTGAATTTACTATGTGGCCCAGGCAAGCCTCAAATTCATATCAACCTCCTGTCTCTTCCTCCCAATTGCTGGGATTACAGGCATGAGCCACCATGCCCAGCATTGTGGTATGTGGTTTCTGCAATAGAACTCGGGACCTTGTGCTTGCCAGACAGACACTGGAAGCGTGGAGCTAAATCCCTGGCCTTGTATTTGTGTGTTTTTGTACATACATATATAGTATGCAAATATATAATGTATAAATACATATTATATATATATACACACATATATATATATATATATATATATTTAATCTGCTTTAACAGTTGGTAAGAGAACTGATAATGTTCTTTAGGCTTTTATTAATGCAGCTGATGAGACTATTGGAAAGAATTTGGGGAAATAATGCATGAATGTACAGGAAGATAAAATGGTAACACTCTTGGTCTTGTCTGTGTAGTAAAATCCAGAACCAAGACTTTAAAAACTCAGAGTGACACAGGTCTCGGCACGGCTGCTCCACACCTCTGAGACACTCCTTCATCCAGGGGAAAGTCTGCTCCTTAACTAGACACACAGTCATAACCATCTTCTTTCCACTTCCCCTGCTGAACAATCTGTTGACTATTTCTTCATCACTCCAGGACTGCAGGTTTCCACACCTCAGTCAGGAAGTAGCTTCCTTAAAAGCATGGCTTCTGCTTTCTTTATCTTCACCCCTCCAGGGAGCCCTGTGCTCAATGCCAGCAGGGTGGGTGGGGTAGCACTCAAGTGAGAGTAAAATCCAGAAAGGCAGAGAGTACTGAGGAAGGCAGTCTGGCCTGGAAGGGACCTTTGAATCAACGTGGCAGAGTTAGCTACATCTGACAGATGGCTTTTTTGCTGGATAGGAAACCTAGTTCTAGAGACAAAGTTACTTGGAAGATCAGCCAGCTAAGTTCTATGACACTTCTCCCAACTATAAGGTAGATGTATGTTGATTGGTCAAAATATAAGATGCATACTTATATTTAAAATTTTATTGCAATAAAAGACACATTACAATGAATCCACCTCAGAATTCCTCATCACTTCAAACATACTGATCCTAATATTCTTGCTAATTTCTGAATCAGTTCTGGAAGTCTCCTTTCATAAGTGTCCTTATGACGGTTGACCAAAAATGCCATCAACATTGCTGCCAAGTGTCATCAAACCAGAAAACTTGTGAAAAATATTCCAGTTGTCCTTATTTACCTGTTTCACTAGATCTAGCACTATGCAACTTCTGGCTCTTCCTCAAAATCAAGATTACCAAGAAAAATAAACATTTCAAATCAGTTCCAGACACTGGAGTAACCACAACAGCACAACTAAAAACACTCATGAAAAAGGACATCCAAAATGGCTACAGAAAGTGGCGAGAATGATGGATAAGTGTGTTCATTGTGCAGGGAAGTTTTGAAGGCAGTTAATAGCAGTGTGTCTTTTACAGTAATAAACTTGAAAAACTGCAATCATTCATAGTTTTCCAATCACATGTAATGTAAGTGCTCCCTAGCTTTACCTTTTGCCATTCTTGCACTGCCATCTGCCTTGGGCAGGGGCAGGAGGAAAACATTCTTACTCTGTTGCCTATACTCTGGTTTCATCCTAAGGCCAGCAAAGACCTCACGTTGTATCTGCTCCTCCTACACAACTCTGGGCTACTCAGCCATGGGACCTTCAGTGACCATGATAGGAAAATCATACTCACCCTGAAAGAACTCAAACAAATGACTCAACCGCTTTCAAAACTTTGTGTGACAAATAAAGTCTTGATGTGGTTTTTCTTTTTTAATTCTTGCGCTCACTCAATCCGTGTGATTACCGCACTGGTCACTCTTGGTTTCTAAATAGTTTTCTGCATTGTCTGCTTCTTCTGGCTCCATCCCTGGGCGCCAACATCTGCTGGCTCTTACTGCGTCCATGTAACAGCCTCCCTGGGAGTCTCCCACTGCTCACTCTGTCCCACTGGAAGTTGGAGAATATTTCTAAACCACAGATCTTATCTTTCCCATGCCTGAAGCCCATCTGAATTCTCAACAGTCTTTTTAGCTCTTAAATAAGTTTTAATAGATCCTTCTCTGTGCTGCCTTGGCCTATTTCTCCAGTTTTGTCTCCTATAACTCCAAGTACAGCCTAGTAGGCCGTACTGAGGTAGTTTTCCTTCCTCATAGAAGTGTTTCTTTTCTTTGCTTTTGGCCCTCACCCTTGGGTTCTTTCTGTCTGAAAATGGTTCTCCCCAAATGCTTTCCTGCATACTTTTGTTAATTCTTTAAGACTAATGCATGGCATCCATCAGAAAACCTTGGCTGTTGGTCAATCTGTATGAGGTGACTCAATGCCGATGTCTTGGTCCCCTACCTCAGGCTTTATCATGTGAAGTGTATCTGTCTGTATCCTTCTGTACACAGACATCTCGGTGAGGACAGGAGTCATATCTCCTTATTCCAAGGTGCGTCCTCCAAGATCTAGCAGATTCCTGGCAAAACAGGAACTTGAAAATGTGCAATTTTCTTGGCTTAAACTTACCAATCCTCCATAATCTATTTGAAAGTTTGTTGAATACTTTCTTTTTATCTATATGAAAACAGCTGAGCCCCTAAGAAACTCAAGCTTTTCTGAAGAAACTTAGTGTGCTCTGAACGGCCTACCGACAAGTGATAATATCTTCTTTGTTGAAGAGGGATATGAAACAAAGACCCAGAAATACCAAGGGCTGAAACTCCTGACCTGAGGTAGGAGCTCAAGAAAGGCCCCTTAAGCATCTTTTTGGATGATGGTTAGAAATGCAGACAGAAAAATGAAATGAATGGCTTCCTTTACCTAATGAGCTTCTGTGCAGGCCACAAGGTTCTCAGGATACAGAGGTAATAAAGTAATGAACCATGTAGGAGAGCAAAGCAGAGGCCTCAGAGTTGTTTGGGCACCGAGAAGTTGTACTCTCTAGGCAGACTCAGACAAGGCAGAAGTGTTGAGGGATGAACATGGATTCAGGGCTTGAGGGCCAAATTAGTTGGTCACAGGAACCATAGCAAACACACTTACTGGTCTGTGAACCTGGAGCACAGATAGTTTCCGACTTCCCATGAGCAGTGGGAGAATAGACGAAGCAGAAGGCAGAGTGGGTGGGAGGTGCATTAAGCAGATGTCTGGCTTCCCTTCAGCCTTGTTCCAAATGATGCATCCCCTGCAAAGACCCCTGTGCCAACTCTGGACTGCCCAGGAAGATGACGAATTCCTCGTTTCGGCTCATTTTGCTGCAACCCCATGTTACTGTCAACCTCACCCCCTCCCACGCTTTCCCTCCTGCTCTTCTTCCATGGTCTCCCTTGAAATGAGCTCACTACAAGGCCTCCCGCTCACTGTTTCACCCGTCTGGGATAACATCCTCTAGCCTGGATTTTTCCCTGGCAGATTCTCTTGTACTATTCAGGTTTTGGCCCCAAATTACCTAATCAGAGAACTTGATTACTACCTAAGATACGCTTCCCTTTCTCACTTGGCAAATCCTCTATCTTGCTTTATTTCATACTAGTTTTCATTATCTGAGTTATGTATTTATTTACTTATCTACTGCTATCTTCATTCAACTAGAAGACAGTTTTATGCAGGGAAATACTTTCATACTTTTTTTCTCTGCAGTATTCCCTAGGCTTGGGATTCAGCTGTGATAGTAGTAAGCACCTAGGAAATGTTAAATGAATGAATAACTAAGAATGAGTTGTGGCCTCATTTATCCTTATTCTATTGCACTTGTATTTGCTTTCCATCTTTGTGTTCTGAGTATGAAGCCCAGCGCCTTGTGCTCAGTAGTTATTTGCTAAATGTTGCTGGTTGAATGATGCTTGGTATGATTTGGCAGTGGGGTGCTGGAGATGTGAGTATGCACTCATCATACCTGGACAACAAGAATAAAAACCAAGCACTCTGACTTTCTGAGGCAAGGCAAATATGTTCCATCACAGCAATTAATGTTAACTCTCTATTCCACAGCTTGATTAATGTCAGTGTTTAAGAAACAAACAATTCTAGCCCTCTCTCCTTTCCTCCTAATCCTGTCCAGCAGCTGAAATTCTCATAAAGAACCATAAAATTGGTGCATTATGGGGAAACTTATTTCAGATAACTGAGGAAATTAGGAATATACTAAGTGCTTTAAATATCCCCCTTTAAATTCAGAGAAATTAAGTCCTAGGCTTCTTTCTGGGCCCAAATGCTCGAGATAAGACAGTTATGCTACTTTATTTATGCTGCTCTGAGCATGATTGACCTTCCTTCCTTAACATTATGTTTTTTTTGAGACAGGGTCTTCCTTTTGTAATTCAGGCCAGCCCTGAGCTCATTATGTAGTGCAGGCAAGTTTAAATTCACAGCAATCCTCCTGCCTTTACCTCCTGAGTGCTGGGATTATTGGCGTGAGACCCAACACCCAGCACTGTGGTGTTTGGTACTGATTGCTGGGATTATGGGTATGAGCCACCACGCCCAGTATTGTGGTACATAGTACCAGGAATAGAATTTGAGACCTTGTGCTTTTGAGGCAGAGGCCAGAACCACTGAGTTAAATCCCCCCAGTGCCTTTCCTTTAACATTTTAATTTCATATTTTCTATGGACTCAGGTGGTAGAAGACTCTGCTCTGGACACATCATGTTGGACACTGCCCTCACAGATTTATCATCTAATGAGAAATGAACCTAAACAAAAGTTATAAAAATAATATATATGAACATTGTGACATGCCATGAATGTATAGTGGAGGAATTTAAAGTAAACAAGAGAGTAGGAATGAGCTCCTATGGTGTTACTGAAGGAGGGGGGATTCTTAGGGACCATTTAACTTGAGATTTCATTTACAAGCTTCCAACATTTGGAGAATATTACCTGTTATTGGCGGAAGTGTGTCTCTTAAAAATTCATATGACAGAGTCTTAACCCCTTATATCTTAATATGTGACTGTGTTTGGAGATAATGAGGTAAAATTACCTTAATTTAATAAATTAAAATTCAGTCATTATGGCACACTCTAATTCACTCATTGTAACTGGATTCTGGTAAGAAGAAGAAACTTGAACACAGACGGACCCTCAGGGTTGGCATGTATCTTAGTCACTTTCTTGTCACTGAGACACAATAACTAAGACCCATGACTTATTGGGAAGTTTCTTTTTTATTTTCAGTCCATGGTTGTCTGGATTTAAGGCAGGAAGGGCATGTTGGAAAGCTCTATGGTACACGGCTGTTCACATCATAGCACCCAGGAAGCAGAGAAACAAGTGAATAGTAAGCTCACTATCCCAGAGACTCACCTCCAACTAGGCTCCACCAGTTAACTTTAAGTCAGACTGCTTTGTAGTATCTCCGTAATACAGTTACCTTCCCAAAGCCCAACCTCTGTGCACATGAGATTTTAAAGGTTCATTTTTCATTTTAATCATAGCATTCCACACCTGGCCTTTGGAAAAGCTCATTACATCTTTTTGTGAAATATTTAATTAGTCCATTTCTGATAATTGCTAAAGTTTTAATAGCTCCAGCATCGCTGAAAAATCTAAGTCCACAGTCTCCTGTGAAATTCAAGGCAAACGCTTAGCTGTGAGGTCCTGGCCCTGCAAATTTTTAAAAAAACATTAAACACCTCTAACATACAATGCAACAGGATAAACCTGCCCATTCTAAGAGGAAGAATACTAGTATAGAAAGGAATGAAACCAATGCAAGATCAAACCTAACAAAGCAAACACTTAATTATGTACTTCCATTTCTAACACCTGTGATAATTTTTGCCAAGATGTGAACTGCAAGAAGCTTGAACAACCCTTGCAGCATTTAGTATATTAGTAATTTCCTCAGATATCTGAGGTAACCTTCCCCATAATGCACCAAGTTTATGGTTATTTATGAATCCTAGCCTTTACCTAAGAAAGAAAAATGAAATTATTTCCACAGAAACCATTTCTTTTTGAGTATTTAATCATCTGACAGTTATAATACACAAAATAATACAATACAGATAGCCCCAGGAGCTCTGCAGCATTTGCAAATGAAGCACTTATAACTTTTCTTCAGGTTGGCTCTGATCACTGACTGTACCTTTCTTCAGGTGTTTAATATTCTTGGATTCTCCAATTTCCAGGGATTTCCACTATACCTTTGGCTTTATCCTCACAGCTTCCCATAGTGCCTTCTTGAGCCACACTGCCCGGCTTCTAAGATATTCTTGCAAAATTTGGATGGAATCCTCTTTGATCCCACCACCCTTGGATTTTGCATGCTCAGAAAGCCAACACCACACAGATGATGTCAAGATCTGCCATCAGCTTGAGGAGTACCCAGGCTCCCTTGAATCCTGGCTGCAGAGACCTCTAAGTTCCAGAATAGCTGGGCACCATGAACCAAGTCCTGGAGAACTAGTTCACTGAGCAGCTTTTCTCAAGAAGGGTGGCTTGCAGTTCTTTTCTCAGAGCAAAGTCTTTCAAAGGAGCTTACCTTTACCCTTTAGCACATTCATAAGCCTAGGAGGCCTAAGATCCTGCTGATTTTTGAGATACCTTCAAGACATCTTTCCTATTGTCCTGATGTAAAATCCTTGCCTCCCTTTTAATGCTAGTATTTTAGCTACAAATCTCTACTGTGCTTCAACACTGAGCAATTTTGTCCTAGATACGTTCTCATTTATGGGACATAATACCTGGCACTCACAACTTCCAGGAGGAGAGGTTTATTTTTCCTAACATTTCAGAAGTTTTGGTTTATGTTTAGAAGCTGGTGTGGAGGACTAGCCTAGAAGGTAGAAAGCTACTCACACCATGGTGACTAGAAAGCAGTGAGAGAAGAGAGGAGCTGGGAAGGGAGGCATGCCCTCACAGGTCACGGCTCTAGTGATCCCTCTCCAACCAGGTGCCACCTCCGCAGAGCCAGTCGGCCGGAGCTCTTACATGACTCAGTCACCGCTCTAAAACCCAACCTCTGAGCAGCAGGGTTCTTTTGAGAGGAGGACTCATTCTTGATCTAATCCGTGGCATTACGTGAGGACACAAAGGGATAATAGATATCTGTAAAGCAAGGACAGACCCCAGGAGAGAACAAACCTGTGAAGTCCTTGATCTTGGACTTCTAGCTGAAGAAGAAGATCTGAGAAAACACACTTCTGTTCTAAGCCACTCTGTCTGTGGTGACCACCAATTCAAGGCAACGTCAGCGGACAAGCACAGAATCCAGAATCCACTTGCTAGCCTGCCTGATAGCCCGAGGGCAGGGCAGATGATTGAAGATGAAAAAGGTCAGAGCCAGAAGCTCTCCCATCCGCTCCATCAGACTTCAGATTCCTTTTTCTATCAGGTCACCTGGACATGTGTGGAAGCTTCGGAGACCTTTTCAATCTGCACACCTTCATCTCTTGGGAACAGCCCCAAGTCAAAAGCCGCCAGCAGCTTTGAGAAGGAAGCTAAAGTTCATTTGCTTGGAGATGTTCTATTTAAACCCAAGTAACAAAAGACCAAAGGATTCTCTAATGGAGACAGAGCAGAGGTTTTTCCCATTCCCCATCCTGGGTAGTTAGGGCCTTGGGATGCTGATTAATACAGAATACATGAACCAAGTGAACTTTAAAAAACAAGTTGATAAAATACATGTAACACAAAACACTTCTTGAAGGTAAGGGATATAACTGGATCTGACCCTACCAGAGCATAGGTGTTAACATGCCACGTTCCATGTGCTATTCTTCTTTTCTAATTTCCTTTGTCTCACTTTTTTGAAGTGAAACATTATTGGCACATTTTACATATACATAAAATAGTATTCATCATAGGGAATGATACTTTCTTTCTCCAGAAGTGGATAGAGATATACTGTCAGCTAGTTATGACAGTAACTTTGCTCCCATCCTGTGGAGCATGATGAAAAGACTTTTACAATGAAATGACATTAAAAGCGTCATCTAAACGAGACTGGTGGAGAAGATGCTGACCACCGATTAGAGCTTTCGGGAGGCCATGGTAGGCCGGTAACTCCAGCAGTGTGGTGAGAAGCTGGGACGTTCTCCGGCTGCTTCCCGCCAGATTCCAGTACACAGAGCACTTCTGAGTCACATAGTTTGTAACTGAAATAAGACAGGGAGTCCTGACACTAAGTAAGTAGGAAGCCAGCTCAGACTTGTCCCTGGAAAACCTGACAGCAGTGGAGCTTAATATGGGAATGTCTCACCCACAACATGCATTTCCTAAATAACCCCGGGAAAGCACTGAGGTTGCAGAAAGCTTGCATTTCCCGTCCTTGTTTATAATCAGCACAAACCAAAGCAGACACTTAAAGAGAGGTCTATAAACATGGAACTTCTGTATAAGATGAGACCCTTTGATGGACCACTGCTGATAAATATAAACTAACTCACTACCAGAACTTACACTTTTGGATTATCTCAAATATGCAAATAATTACATGCTTTAAAAACAAATTGCGTTACTTTGGAAGTCTTGGTTATTATCACTACTATTTTTTAAGGTCAATAGAATCCTTCATTCCCAAAGAAAACAACACTAAACAGAAAAGATTTAACATTATCTAGCTCTGGAAAAATCAAACAGTGAGTTTTAAACAATATCCTCAGCAAACAAAGAATATTTCCGATTCACAGTGAGCAGGCTGTGCCTGGGTTCCTGAGGTTCGGGGTGAGATACAAAAGAGAATTCCTTCAATGGCATTTTGTCACCCTCACTATATTTCCTAGCTATAATGGATGACCACTGGCCTCTCTAACATTATGAAAACAAAACATAGTCCCCTACATAGACTGTTAGGTCCCTGCAGCAAAGAGAGCAAGAAAACAAATATGAGAGGGTAAGCATTAGTTAGGGCCAAGACAAAGAATTGTTTTGCAGTGTAGATCAAGAACCAGAGGACTATAGCTCACAAGGCAAGTTCCACCTGCCACCTGTTTTGTGCAGCTGGGTAGCTAAGAGGGAACATGTGTTCTTAAGAATGAACTCTCTGCCTCTGTCTCTCTCTCTCTTCCTATCTCCCTCCCGAGCCACCCCTCACCCTCTCCCTTTCCTCCCCTCCCTCTCTCTCTTTCTCTTTCTGTAGCACAGGGAGTCAAAACCAGAGTCTTCTTACTGAGCTACATTTGTTAAATATTTTTATTCTGAGGCAAGGTTTTATAAGAAGTTGCCCAGTCTGAGTTTAAACTTATCTTCTTCCTGTCTCAATGTCCCATTGTACTAGACAATTGTACATGATTATATTTTAAACTGATTTTATAAATACATATTATCTTCAGTTTAATGATTCAGCCTGCAAAACAAAATAGCAAAGATAATTGCTATCTGTTAACACAACTGATTGATCCCTGGATGCCCAAAATATGACCCCTGTACCAGTAGTGTCAGCTTTACTCAGGGACCTGTAAAAAGTGCAGATCCTCAGGACTATCCCCCCAGCTTTACTGAATCAAAAAATCTGCAAGTGTCTACCACTTGTGCCCTATCTGGCCCTCCAAACGGGCTTTGTCTACCACCTGGTGTATGTTAAAGTCTTGAGAACCACGGATCTGGTCTGCTTGATAGTTCAGTTATTCATTACTTCTTTCATTTCCTGGTTAACCAAAGAGAACTTGGGGCAAATTAATCTCTCTGTGCTTTTGTTTCTTCATCAGTAAGTGTTTTTGTAAGTTCAAAAGAGCCAAAATATGTAAATCACATTAAATGCTTGGTGCATATGGACTATTGTTATTTTGAATTTACCATTAAAACCTCAGGGGACAGAGTAGAGAGCCATTGTGTAACTGGTGTAAAAATATAGTTGGAAAGATTAGGCTCTAGTTCTCTGTAACACATAGGGTGACTATTAGTAAAGATTTATATATTTCAAAAGCACTAGAAGACTGAATGTTTCCAAAACATTCAATGTTTGAGACAATAAGTGTGCTAATTATCCATCACATTGTAATGACTTATATCTAGATGTCTTCCAAAGCCTCATACTATCATAGGATGACACAGAAAGAAAGTTCTCATTAGACACTAGCACTTGGGTGCTGGACTTGCTGCCCCTAAATTGTGAAAATGAAATTTCTCTTATTTATAAATTACCCAGTCTCAGATATTTTATCATAGCAGCACAAAATTAACTAAGTAAAGAAGTTATGTTCTACTACAGCAAATTTTTATGGAGATTAGACCTGAAAAATCCCTGAGCAGACAAAAAAAGCTGAGTATTAAAAATAACTAGGGTCTGTACAATTGGAAAATTTCTTTTGAATCTTTTTTTCTCTTGCTGCCTTAACTTATTTCTACCATTCATACTCTTTCTTCTCTGTGTCTTTCTCTCAAATATGGCCCTTTTCCAAAATATTCACCCAAGATGTCTCCCCAACTGCCTTTCTTAACACCATATAGAGAAGTTTTTCTATCCTATAAGATCAATATTCTCAGGAAATAGAATCCACAAATAATATCAGTTCCTTTTGTTTCCTCGTGAATGCTTTTATTATAGACAAATAGAACTTAAACTCAACCCATCAGATACATGCTCCTTTTTAACGACTCTATACATGTGATTGTCACTGAAAGCTTCAATGTTTTCTTCAACCACACCTAACATTACTGTGTTTATGATTCTGGACTCCTTCTTCTACAGGCTTGTCCAACTGACCTTTCTGCTGTATTTCCCTTGCTCTGCAGGAGAGCTGGCCTTTCTCAGCCTCCAGTGATAAGTTTAGTGGAAGATCACGGTGACAGCCTGAGGCCTGAACCTCAGCCAACAGAGACACTGCCTGCCTGTCTGAGGGCACTGAGGAGGCTTAACAACAAATGGTCCACAGCACGAAGGGCCCTAGAGAGTCTGATCCCACCAATAACTTATGGCTAGAACTCATACTGAGAGGACCCTGAAGTCAACCAGAGAGAAGCTCTGTCTGTCTAAAGGTCACAACTCTGTGGAGGGCAAAGAAGGCAGAAACAGGAGTCTATGATAGGTTGTCAAACCCATTACCCAGGCTCACACTCACTAGACTCAGGAAAGGGCTCTTCTCCAGGCTAGGTGTATTTTCCAAGACAGTAGTGATTCTTGATCTTGAGTTCAAGAAACTAACTTGGAGAGACTATTAAGACACAGATTTATAGGTGTAATCTTCCTCCCCTTCCCACCTCTTTAGTTTCTGGTTCATTGGGTCTTGAGTACAGCCCAAAAAGGAAGATGTCTTTCCTTCTTTATATAATTCCAGTGTTTAAGTATTTCACAATTTATTTCTCTGTTATAACGTGGGTGGGTACTGAATGGCTTTCATATGAGCTAGAGAAGTGCTGTTGTAATCAATATTTCAGTATGTGTCTTGTTAGAGAACTTCACTGTAAATGCTTGGAGTTATGCACTCATATCCTTAGCGGTGGACTATGTTCAGCTTTGGTTGACTCAGCTAATGTTGCAAGACGGTTCTCCAGTCTGCTGTTGTAAGTTGTGTGTGAGAGTTCCAGCTACTCGGTGTTTCACTTTTGCCCTTCTTGGTTCTAGGACCAGAACGACAATGTGCGTGAAGTCTGCACATGAGGCAGGGAACATACTATCCTACTGCAAATGAGTGATAACATTACTTTCCAAGCTGGGCTGGTATTGACTTTGCTCATCTGAGCAAGATTCAAGTCATTCTTTTTATTGAGCTATCAACTCTTTCCTGATATAGGCACAGATTAAATCATTGACTCTAGTTTTCCTCTCACCATCAAGAATCCGCTTCAGTATTTGAGGTTGATGGTTGCTACCACAGAGTTTACTCTCCTTGACTCTTTATGCATAAACTTGGAACAAATGCAGAACATATATTTCTGAATACAGAAAAAATACTTCAAGAAAATAAAAGCACCTGTTGAAATTGATAGTCCTTTTTCAGTAGTGGTGCCAGAGGAATGGAAACTATAAAATGCACATTCAAAAATCTTAAGATATCGATGCCAAAAACTTCTTTTTGCTAATAAATTCCTCTTAGCTCCATTTTCCAATTGAATAAGAAATTTTTATAGTGGTAGAAGTCTCTGGATAACTTTCAGCATGGATGTCTGCTTCAGTTTTATAAGCATCATATTTCTGGGTAGAATGCTTGGCAGATGTGTATAATGAAGATATTGGACTGAGGTTGTGAATACTGGTGGACAAGTCACCGTACAAATAACAAATAGCATTTAGTCATTGACTGTGGATTAGTGAGTCCTTGGGATCCATCCTTCTCACACTTATCCCCTTCAAGAATTCCTCTTTGACTTTCATCTTTCAATAAATGTTAGCAATTTTTCCTTCTTATTAAGTACAGACAAAATAGTTTTAAAACCATAACATCAATGTGTTATAATCACTTCTTCACTTTTTAAGAACCTGGAAGACTGCTGCTTTTCATACTACCTTAAAGCTCATAAATTAAATTCTATCAAGTAGAAATAAACAGAAAGAGGCTATGCATTTAAGAAGGTTTATCCTACAGAAAAAATACTAGACCTGAGAATTTTAAATACCACTCTGCAGGATGGACTTCCTTGAGGTTTTTAAAAAACTGATAACCCTGTAAAATCATTGTACTTGACAGCTACTCCTCAGCAGCAATGCCACATCTATGGCTATGTGGATAGCCACACCTACCTTGCTGCTCTCTGGAAAGAAGGTCAAGTTAATAATATAAATAGCTATTATTTTTAGCTAAATTTCTAGAAATAAAATTGCCACATCAAAGGGGATTACATATAAATATTTGATGGATATTGCAAAAATTGTGAAAGATTCTATCAGTGAGAATACCTATTCTAAAAACTGTGACAAAAGAGCAAAATTACTCCTGTTGGCTTCTTATTCCTGTTAGCATTTCCTTAGCCTCTCCTTATATTTTATATATTTTTTGTAGTGCATCTGTTTATCTACCACCTCATCTGACCATCTAAGCCATCAAATTCCTAAGAATTAAGCCGAAGATCATTAAGCTCTCAAAACTAAATTTCTTTGATAACAAAGTGGGCACAATCACACCCTTCTGTCAATTATGATGGAGATTAATGATCATAATAAATAAAATCCTTGGCATATTGCCTGACAAATAACTGACAAGAAGGCAAAATACCTGAATAGTAACCTTCATTACCATCAGTGAATTCTTTCCTCCTTGATATCCTTCCAAATTGCTAAAGTGTGAACACTACCAGGCAATGAGTCTCCTGACTGCCTATAAGCCTGGAAACCACAGAATTGACAAGTATCAATGCTCCAAAATTATTTGGCAGACATAAATTCTCCATAGAAAGCTCAACCTTTGTCCCTTGATAGTCAGCTTGTTGTACTGGATAAAAAGAAATTTAACTTAATGCAAACATCCAAATATGACCTCAGTTTAGAAATCAATTTGTTATGCAAATAACTATCTTGCCATCCAAAGCAAGGAAACTCTGATTAACTATTTTTTCCAGAATTCTTAGCTATAAGGATAAATTATCATTGAATAAAATGTTCAATTTGGTTTGCAACACATGAGCTACCAAATTTAGAATTACAAAGAACAAAGAAAAAAAGATTTTGGATATCCATCCAAAAATTGAGTATTTTAGAAAACATTGTCAACATGACACATTTTTTAAAACAAGCACAATGAACTGTTTTCTTAATTTCATTCATTCCTATTTCATTCCTTCGTGCCTTGCTGGACCTTGAATAGTGATCCTCTTAAAAGACATTTCTGTCTCTGCACTACAAGGAAGCCCCTAGTCCTCTAGAATAGCCTGACTGCTGCCCAATCAATGTAAGCATATGCTGGGAAGCTGCAGGTCTGTTCTTGCCACATCAGCAATCAGAAATACCTGGTAGTGTTGTTTCCACAGACAATCAGATTGTCCTTCTGCCCAAGATCTAATTTGCAGCCTCAGACTTCTGGCAAAAACTTTGGGCACGCGTGAGAGAAACTCATAAGCCACATGATGAATAAGGGTGAGAAAGAATAAAACTGTCTTCTAGTACATGATAATAATTTAACAACAATTTCATCATTACCGTCATCCTATTTCTCCTGAGGGGGGAAGCATGCAATGGCCAGTGAAAGCATGGAAAAAGTCTCCAGGGCATCCCAATGCATATTATACAGTATGTTATCTTGGAACCATTGATAATCTTGGAACTTGTTTTAGTTACTTAGCATATTAAATAATATAAATAGGCTGTGATGATGTCATTATATTTATATTGGTCACATAATAGTAGCATTCATACCAATATGCTAATAATACTAGGAATATCAGGTCTCTGCGAAGGAGGGCGCGATTTGACCAGTGTACCTACAATGAAGAAAGCTCTTATTCCAGCACTGACTGACTAGCTATCACCCACTGAGGTGGCCAATGAGCTTAGGCATCCCTGACATACTCATGTGACAGCACTATGTCACTGGCATCCAGATGAAGAACTCACTTGCTAGTATTTTGGCTACACAGTAAATCTAAGGCTGACCTGATGCTGTACCTCTAACTGTAGCATCTTATCTTGAAAAGACAACAGTTCATTCAAATAGAACCTACGTGTAAATAATGGCTTTGTAACTATTTATCAAAATGATAAGCTAACATTTAGAAAGAAATATGTAGAACATAATAGTTGTAGGGAACCTCAGCTTTTTTTGAACTATTTGTTCTTTGCTTTTTCAGTATTGAAGGCGGGGAAAGTCAGCACAAAGTATAAAATTCATTCTGGTAAGAAGCAAATATTCATTATTCTGACAAATTACAAGGAAGGCTAAGAATGACATGTATTACCTCTTCTTAAAAGAGGGTAAAAAACCACCTTCTAGTTTTGCTCTGCTCTAGTATGTGATAGAAAAGTATTAGAATTTAAATCTAAAATATCACCCAATGTTCTAATGTGCTTGGAAGGTGAGTGGATACGGGGTGGGGTGAGGGTGGGGGTGCAGTACCTGTCAGGAGATTCGTCCATTGAAGAATTCAGTAGCTAAATGTGCTGCTCAGAGGTGGGTCCTTGCTGGAAGTGGGTCCCGGGGATGTGGCCTGGGAGAACAGGTTCTTGTCCTTGGCCTCTTCTTTCCTGGCTGCCAAGGGATGGCCAAACATCTTTCATGCAGACCATTCTGCTGTACTGTTTGTGCTTTGAAGTTAGCTGACCATGACTGGAAGTGGAAGCCATAGTGCCCCTTTCTGCCTTTCAGTTTCAAGTGTTAGGGTATTTTGTCTTGCAAAAGAGAAAGTAACTAAGACATATAAAGAATTTTTTAAAATGAAACTTGTATCAGCTTTTTTCTAATTTTTAAAGTACATTTAATTATTTTTCAGATTCTTAAGTTTTGAGGTAAACTAGACATATTTTTAAAGAACAACTGCATTCTGTATTCATACAAGTTTTAGCTTTTGTCATTTTTCACATTGTAACATATTTAAATATTTTACCTAAATTGTTTTATTTTTCATTAAAACATCTTGCACATATATGTATATTTGTTTGCTACTCTCTAGTCTCTGAATGTGTTAACCAAAAATTTATAGGATGATTTTCTAATCTCCTACTTTAGTTACTTTCTCTTGTTGGAACAAACTGCCCGATACTCCAATTTAAATAAAGAAAGGGTCATTTTAACTCACAGTCTGTAGAAGTTTCAGATGTAGTTGGCTGTTTCCAAAGCAAGATGACATGGCAGAGGGGCAAGGTAGAGGAAGCTTACCGAAGCCATGGCAGTGGGATCAAGGGGGGGGGGGTCTGAAAAGCTCCAGGCTGGGCCCACAGTGACCTCCTGCTTCCCACCAGACTTCACATCCAGCATCACAACAAGCTCTAATGACCATCAGCACATTGATCCAGTATCACACCGATGATCCAGGCATCTCCCAAAAGCTCCACCTATGAGCTCATGAGGCTTTGGAAGGACATTTAGAAATAAGCCATAACATTCTCAAAGGTGACAGCACTAACAGAGAATACTTGGAAGATGATTGGGTCACAAAGTCAGATTATTCCTGAATGGCATTAGTGTTCTTATATTAGATGCCTTAGGGAGCTCATTCTCTCCTCTCATAATGTAAGGACACAGAGAAAAAGAGCCACCAAGGAGAAGGTCCTCCCAGACACTGTCTTCATCATGATCTTAGATTGTTCAGAGTCTCAACCTGTGAAAAATAAATCTCTGTTGTTTATAAGTTAGCTTTTTGATTTTTTATAGCATCCTGAATGGACTACTTCTATTGTTCTTAAAACATGTCTCAGTCATTCATGTTATTTACAACTTTTGACTAAAGTAACTAATTTCTATTTCACAGTGAAAATTGAGAAGTGATATTTAAGAAGTATTTCTCATAGAGAAACACCACAACTAGGACTACTGCAGTTCATGAACACAATGCCACAGCCTTATACAACTATTTTACACACACACACACACACACACACAGAGAGAGAGAGAGAGAGAGAGAGAGAGAACAGTTCAGCTTCATTCTATAGCTATGCAATATACAAATACAGACACAGATATATTCAAACAAATAAACCACCTAATAAACTGCTTTCAAATCAACAGGCCCTGAAAATGCGTAATCATCACCCTCAGCTTTTTACAGGGTCTTCTCCCATCCTTCACATGTAACAGACAGATAATTGTGTGCAAATATTTTATCTCCTGTCAGTGGCCCCCCAATTTGCAACACTCTAATTATTTAATAACTCAGACATTCAGATATAAACAAGTAGTTTCAAAGGCTTACACTCAACACTTTGTTCTCACTTGAGGACAAGTGTCCAAGCAACTGTGCCATGCCCCCATCTCTAATAGAGGTCACACTAGATTTCCAAGATCCTTACTCTGATGCTAGAAAAACTGATCATTGGCATTTTTTAAATATATGAAAAATAGTGTCATTTCTATTGATCAGTGAAAGTTTTTCTGTTTTATTTTTCTTATAAACAGTCTGATAAGTAACTATTTTTATTGTGAAATAGGTACATTTTATATACATGTCATGATCACACTCAGCATTGACAATTTGTACTGGTGTATATATGACTTGATTTTCATTTTTTTCCATGCCTCTACCCACTCTATGATCTCCCACCTCCTATATACATAAGCTTTGTTTCCATTTTTTATTACCATCACAATTGTTTCTTTCCCTACATTACTTACCCCCACCCCATTTCCCTTTGAATAGTTTCTATTTTATAATATATAACATACATTCTAGAACTCATTTACATTTTCAGTTTCTCATATCAGAGAAAAGATGAGGCATCTACACATTTACGACCTATTTATTTCACTTATGAGGGTGTCCTAAAGATATGTCCATTTGAATATGAATGACTTAAATTTGTCATTCTTTATGGCAGGGGAATACTTCATTCTATAAAAGAACCACATCTTCTTTATCCAGTCACCAGTTAATGGGCATTTTGGTTGTTTCCCAGATTTAGTCATCACAAATTGAGCTACTATAAACATGGGTGCACATATATCACTACACATAGTAGCAGGGGAATAGCAGGGTCAAATGAAACCTCTAATCTTAATTTTTTGAGGAATCACCACACTGATCTCCACAGTGGCTGTATCAGTATACATTTCCACCAAAAGTGGAGAAGGATTCTTTTCTTCCCAAAACCTTGCCAGCATTTGTTGCTAGTTAATTTCAAAATAGCAGCTATTTTTTTGTGGAGTAAGATGAAATCTCAGTGTTGTTTTCATCTGCATCTCTTGAATGACTAGTGATGTTGAGCATTTCTTCATATTCTTCTTAGCTGCTTTTACTTCTTCTTCTGAAAAGTGTCTGTTCATTTTAGATCTCCATTTCTGAATTGAGTCTTTAAATTTGGGTGGGCTGGGATGGGGATTTAGCTCAGTGGTTCCGGTGCCTGTCTTGCAAGCACAAGGACCCAGGTTCAAATCCTTGGTAACTACATACAATACTGGGTGTGGAGACTCACACCCAGCAGCAATCAGTACTACATACCACAGTGCCGGGTGTGGTGGCTCACTCCTGTAATCCCAGCACTTGGGAAGTGAGTATTAGGCTGAGCTCAAGGCCAATTTGAACTACAAAATGAGACCCTGTCTCAAAAATAAATAAATAAATAAATAAATAAATATGGGTGGACTGATTTTTTTAAAGCTCTTTATATATTCTAGATAGTAGCTTTTTGTCTGAGGAACAGCTGGTAAGATTCTTTCCCATATTGCTAGTTGCCTTTTCGCTCTGTGGGTGATTTCCTTTGCTGTGCAGAAGCTTTTTAATAGAATGAGGTCCCATTTGTTGATTCCTTCTGCTTTCTCATGCTATAAAAGTTTTGTTCATAAAGTCTTTCCCTAAGGCAATGTCTCCAATAGTTCTATCTAATCTGTTTTTCAGTAGGTTTAGTGTTTCTGTTTTAATATTTAGGTCTCTTTGTGACCAATATAATTTAATCCACTTTGATTTTAGTTTAGTACATAGTGAAAGAGATAGATCTAGCTTTAGCTTTTGGCAGGTTAGAGCTCAGTTTTTCCAGCATCATTTGTTAAAGAGGCTATCTTTCCTCCACTGAGGATATTTGGCTATTTTGTCGAAGATGAGGTAGCTTATCTACCAGATAGCTTAGTTTATCTGGAGTTGTTTCTAGATCTTCTAATCTATTCTGCTGATCCTCGGATCTGTTACTTTGCAGTACTATGCAGTTTTTATCACAGTAGCTTTGTGGTATAGTTTCATGTGGGAGATCATGATACCCCCCAATCATGTCCTTGTTACCTAGAATTGCTTTTGTTATTCTAGGTCTTTTGTGGTTATAGATCAATTTTTAGATTATTTTCTCTAAATCTGTGAAATACATTGTTGGGGTTTCAATCAGGATTGCATTGAATCTATATATTAGTTGCAGACCAGAAGCCTACGTACGGGACCTCCATTCCCCTGTGGGGAAGTCTGGGTAAGAGCCATGGAGGTTGTGACCTCGGCAGCTGGCCAATAATCTTCCTGCCACTGGGGACAGATCTGAAGCCCTGAGACCCCATTCCTGTGTGGGAGAGTCTGGGTGAATGCTGCAGAGGTTGTGCAGTGAATTTTGGTGCAAGCCAGCAGAATAGAAATGAGAAAAAATTCAAAAACCTAGGGAAAAGAAAAATGGAGCAAACTGAAGTTTAATCACCAGGACTTTCTTAGCTGGTAACAAAAGCAGATCTAATAAAATGGAAATCAGAACTGATCTCTGAGATGAAAACAGAGCTACTGTCCACAGTGAGAGATATGATTAAAGAAGAGGTCCTAGAGCATGATAGAATCTGAGTAACTATTTTTATTCCTTCTTCTCAGTAGCTGCTAGGACTGAAGCCAATTTTGTGGATCAACCAAGGCAAGTGAATAGACAAGAATATAGTGAGCGATTTATGTTATTTGGCCATAGTGTCTATATTTAGAAACCATGTTGGTTCTTTCATAAAATAAAGCTGTCTCTATATGTACCTCAAACTCCCATTCCAGATCCAGTTCCATATTTTTGTTTGTGATGTCTTATGATTTTGAGAATCAAAGGCACTTTGGAATCAGCAAGAAAAAGTAATTCTAGCTTTAAGTCTGAACAGTTGTTCCCTGATTTACAATAGAATAATATCCCAATCAATCTAGGAGAATTTGAAATTCTTACATTAAAAATGGACTTAATATATCCAACTTACTCAACAACATTGGTTAGCCTAAACTACCTCATCCATAACACTTACATCAGCCTACAGTTGGACAAAATCCACCAACACATAATAAAGTGTTGAACAGCTCATGTAATGTATTGAATATTGTCATGAATGTGAAGAACAGAACAACCCTATTGGTATTCTGCACCAGTATAAAGTTAAAATGTTGTCATTAAATCAAATGATACAATAGAAAAGACCATCTGTATTTTTAAAAAGCTCTTGATAAAACTTTAAAAAACTAACAAAGAGCTTGGTTTGTATGTTTGTGGTTTCTGTTTGTTTAGTTCTGTTTTTGTTTCTTTAGAAGTTGACTTTCTCAGCCATGAGCTAAGAGCATTTGCTGGTCCTGTTGACTGGACATCTCTGTATGCAATAAATCTTGGTCAAACCATGAGCGCTGAGGAGTCAATGTATCTCTATGATTGGCCGTTTGGATGGTACTGATTGTTCCCTTGTTGTATTTTATATCATGAATTAAAGGTAAAGAAATGATTGAGAAGCATCTCCAGCACTTCAGAATATCAGTTCAGACCGAAGACTTCAGCCTACAAACTTCAGTTTATTCCCAGTTTGGAATATGATGTGTTTGACTAGTATTCGTTTCAAATCAAGATGTAAGTTTACCAAACTGAGATTTATTTTCAAGTGAGATTAAGCCATGATTTACCATGAGGTGGTCCAGTCATGAGCCAACCACTGGTTCACAGGCAACTCTGTGGCTCTCAAAGCCAGATGCTAGGTCATAAGCCAATGGCCGGGGCCCAGCAGGAGGACGCTTCAGGGCTTATCTCAACTGGCTTTATTTCTTTAAGAGGAAATCAGCAGGCTGGAGGGCCATGAGCTTTTAAGGTCCAAACCAGTTTATCTCTGTTTTGTTTTGTAAATAGTTATAGCTTCCTGTCTACTTCAGTGACACTGAACTTGGCTTTCTCTTTACTTTGTCTAGCCTTACCGACTCTTTTCCCTTGCTCTTTCATCTTTAAAATCTGTAGTAACTATATTTTCATCAACATTCCATAGATGAAAAGAATATGTGAAATATATAATTTATATATAATTATGCAAGAGGATTTACTAGTTAAGCTTACAAGATCAGAAGGGGGAGAGTCAATAATGACTATCAATATCCTGGGGAGCCAGAGGACTTGGTAGCTGCTCAGTCCAAAAAGCTAGAAAAACAGCAAGCACCAAGGAGTTGGTGCCAGTCTAAGACTGAAGGCCTACAACCTCCAGGACAGCTGCCGATATGAGTCCAGGTCCATGCTGAAAGGCTGATGCGCACAGGTGACGGCCATAGCAAAAGACACACCCTTCAAGCAGAATGGAGGTTTTCATATGCAGGTCTGCTTCTCTCTTCTCTTCATTCCATCCAAGCTGCAAGCCTAGGAGATGGTGCCACCCACAATCAGGGTGGATCTCCCTGTTTCCATTTGCTGATTGACATGTCAGTCATCTCTGAGAACACTGAGATATGTGCTTTTCTCAGTTTTTAGGGTTCTCTTGATCCAGTCAACTTGACAGTCATGACTGATGGTGACAAATTGCTTTGCTGCACTGAATACATGTAGTGCAAGGCTGCAAACTCTCCCAGGCTTTCAGGAGGCAAACCAAAGTTGAGAGTTTTATGGTCTTCGCTGAACCTGTTTTCCTTCTTATCTGCTCAGCTCTCCCCACCCCCAACTGGCTATATACGTGTGAACCCTGACTCTGAAGAGCACATGAAACCTGCTGCCACCATTCAAAGCCATGATACTGTCTTTGCTACTAGTTAATAGTGACATTTTAGTGTTCCCAGCCAGTTTTTATTTGTAAGATCCATCGATAGTATTATATAACATTTACTAGATACTTACAGTGTACCAGCTATTGTTACATATGTTCTGTGCCTCAACTCATTTAATCTTTATAAGAATTTCAAAGGGTAAATGCCCACATGATCTTATTTTACAGATGAGGAAAATTAAGCAGAGCAAAGTGAAAGTTCAAATTTAATTATTCAGTCACTCAGGAATTAGTAAGATGCCATTTTGGTTTTGAAGTTCTTCATTTAAACATCATTCTGTGTTGCTTCAACTGGTAGCACAAGGCATCCTCAGAAAATATGGAAACATACTCTATTAAAATTGCAAGCACTACTTGGAGGTTGAGAAAACAGTTGAAGATTCATAATAACTAAGATTAAGATTTCGATCTATCTTCCACACATATCTTCGGGTCACTCCATCTTTTGAAGATCCATTTTCTTCTCTATATTTGTGTAACAATTATGCCTCTGAGTTTGGTAGATAATAAATACAACAATCCTAACTCTGCAGACATTTTCACTGAGAAAGCAGCGAGGAAGGCAACAAGCAGATTTATCTACTGACAGTTTTCTTCTGTGGGAAATGCAGCTTGTGTATTTGCTGATACAGTTCCCCTCTTTAGGGGAGTGATTGTAGGGTGTGGTGCTGGAGTCTTCTGTGGATTTGGAAAGCAACAAAGCCTGTCTGTGTGATGGAGACCTGGCTGGGCCAGCTGCAGCTCAGCAGGGAAGAATTTCCTGAGTCACTTGTGGATCCAAAATATTTCATGTGTGTTTCAAAATAATTGAAAAGGAAGTATAAACAGCCAGTCAGCTGTAAAAATTCTAGGGTCTCTAGCCACAAGGCTAGGCTGTTCAAGGTTGTCACCTCTGGGGGAGTCAGTAGCAACAGGCCTTGGAAACCTGCATATAATGTGGACAAGAAGCTTGGAGGTGTGGCTAAAGAGAGCCATTTGGGTCAGCTTTCCCATTCCAGGGTCCAAATCCTGAATTTCTGCAAGTTAAAAGATGAAAGGATTGGAAGGGTCTCTTCACTCACAGTTTGAGAGGATTCGGTCTGTGTTCAGCTGGCTCAAACACAGGGTTACTATAGCAGAAAGCCACTAAGTGGCTCTCAGAAAGAAAAGCCCATAAAGAGTCCCATGAGAGCTCCATGCTGCAAAGGCAGAGCTCCAGAGACTGGCTTCCTCCTACTGGGCTGATCTCCTAACTCCATATTCAGCTAGGAACTCCTCAGTGGATGCTGCTAGATGCGATGAATATAGCACTCTGATGATTCAGTCATCCTGGGAAAACCTTTGAATCCAGGAGACTTTGGGGAAACTTTGGAGATCTAAACCTTCACAGGCTCAGGGCTTGGTGAATAACCTGAAGGATCCAGTTGGTCCCTGTCTGGGCTGTGATGTGGGTGTGAAGGATATTGTGTCCTGAGCTACTGAGAAAGTTGCTCTGGAAGTAGGGCATGGTACATGAAAGTTGTTACTAGAGTCTTTAGTGCAGCGAGGATACAGAATTGACCACAGCATTTCGAAGGTGCTGTCCTCTGCTGACGTGCCTCAAGGCTGTCTATTGTCAGGCCTTCCTTTTCTACACAGAGTCTTCCTTCCAGCTGCTGCCCCACACTCATTGTATGCCATCCAATCTCTGTAATAATGTCCAGCATGCTTTGTCTTGCCTTAGGATTCTACATCTGCTCTTTTCTCTTACTGGAATAGGCTCCGTATCCGCACATGAGCTTCTCCTCCTCTAAATGTCCTTCCAAGTGTCTTTCCTGATTGTTCTGTTTGGAGACAGTCTTGCTTACTCTACCGTTTAACTTTGCAGCCTACTATGTCTTTTACAGTTCATGTTACAACTTCCAGGTTTTTGTTGGTTTGTCTCATGTCTTTGATGTGACTCTTCAGCGTCAGACTCCAAACTCCATGAGACCAGGACCATGTCATTACTCACTGCTGTCTTCTCCATTTTAAGGATCTAGCACAGCTCATAGTACGTATTTAATAAATATGTATCTGTTTCACAGTAACATATTAAGGTGCTCTCCACCCGTGCATGAACAGGCCGAGGGGAACCAGTGAGGCTCATGTCCATGCTCACAGGAAAGCATGTCCACAGACAGTCCTGTGAGCAGCCACTGGTTGAGAGACCATCTCTGACTCTCTACTGCCAATTCCAGGGCATCAGAATGCTACATCTGAAATACTGTAACCTCTGCCTTAAGGGAAACTTTCATTTAAGGTATGAAACCCATGAATCGTATAGTTGTCAGAATCATCCTGTGCCTACTTCCTGAAGGAAAGTTTGTTGAAAAAAGGTCTGTATTTGTGACATAAAAGGCAAAATGCACAGTTGCATCGTCAGAGATTCCACCTAACCAGCAGCATCTATGGTAGCTGAGCTGAGGAGAAGACACAGTGCCTTTTGCCTCTCAGATGCCCTTTTACAATTGCTTCTGTGCTACGTGTGCTGAGTCACTCAGAGTCCATTGTGCAGGAAGTTCTTTATCCAAGAGCAGTAACAACAAGGGACCACAGAAATCGGGTGTTTTGTTTAAGATGCACTATCTATGCTGTTAAATATTCCCAACATTTAAAAACTCAGAAGAAAATATAAAGTATTCAATAGGAGAACTTAGATGAGCCCACAGATCTCCTTGGGGATGCAGGAGGCATGGGCAGGTCTTCCCAGAGTCATTCACTGTCAATTCCAAGGAGTTCCATAGGAAAAGAATGCAGGCTTACTCTAGAACAAAGGCTGGAAGTTGCTTTTGTTAAATTATGGATGCCAACGCCTCTATGATCTGGTCAGTTTTTTTTCTCCTGTAACAGCATGTCTAAGGAGAACGATGATGTATTGGTCATGTGTTAGGTTGAGCTTTGTGTTTATTAATGTTCCAGGAGCAGTCATTTTGTATTTTGCTAGTACTGCTCTTCTTCTCTGAGATGCATTAGGGGAAACGTAAGTCTGTTGGCTGACTCTGAACACACAGAAAATCCATGTAAGCAAACAATGCCACCATCAAAGGTTGTTGTGGGTGGCTCTTGCTCTCTCCTTTCAGCTGACGTTAATAGGAAACTCAAAAAGGGAAAATGAGGTGAAAGGGGACAATGTTGAGATTGTAACAAAAAAGTAAGGAAACAAATTTTATATATGGGGGGGGTGGTAGGGTGGGTGGGGCTATGGGAAAAAATGAGAATTAAGTTGTGTCTTATACTGGTACAAATCCCCATTATGGAGTGCAATCATGATGTGTATATTTAATGTACCAATAAAGATAATTTTTAAAAAAAGGGAAAATGACAGGACTGTTTAAAGATTTCTCTCTGTCAGTCTTGTCCATCTTCATTTGAAATGGCTGACGGTGAGCTGAGGGAAAGGAATTGTGCTGTAGGCCATGTGTGCTTTGTATCCCCAGCTGAGTCCTCACAAGTTAAGCCTCCAGTTTTGAAAGAACCAAGGAAATTCGGGTTGGCTCTAACTTGACTGGCAGTTCTATGCATCTTTAGGGTCAAACTCTGGGGTTTTTGCTTCCATTTTATGTAAGAATGTCAAAGTACACGTTCTTATTTAGTTTAATTTTCTATTTTGCACTTTAAAGATCTGAGGAGAGCCTCTCAGTACTTCTAGGCGGTAAGATTTGAGGGAGTTATCACAGACTCAGAGCTGTTCCCAGTGGGAACAGGTGTTGTCAGTCCTTCTCCTTCACACATCAGGGAGAGTTTAGAGGAAAGAAGTAAACACTCGCCTGGATGGTCTGTGCTGGAGGAAGATGGGACTCCCTGGGTCACAGTTAGCAGAGGGAACAGTCAAGCAGCCATTTCCCAATTATCATAGTGAGTAAGGAAAGTTTTACTTTGACACTTTCTTCCTTCCTCCACCATCTCCGTGCCCTCGGGGCTGTTATCATTGGTGCTGAATTGACTCCAATAGAAAAAGCAGACTTGGAGTCAGTCAGAAGGGCCCTTTAGACCAAGTGACAATGATGTGCCTCTACGTCCAGATAAGAATGGAAAGAATGAGGGGCAGTTTTTGATGAGGTGTAAAACTTATTGAAATAATTATAGATCCACAGTATTACAAGCTACAAAAAAGATATCCCTTGTAACCTTCACCCGTTTTCCTCACTGGTCTGTAGCATGAAATGATAATGCAATGTCACCATCAGAGAATTAATGCTGACACAGCCCGCCATGAGTGTGTAATTATTTCTATTCTGTGTGGTTTCGTTCATCCACCGACTGTCACAACACTGAACAGCTCTGCCCACAAGGATCATCAGGTGGATCGTTTCTAAACGCACCCGTATTCCTCTCATTTCCCTGATTCTTCTGTCCTAGTTCCTGGCAACCATAAATCTGTTCTCATATTTCTCAAAATGTGTCTCTTGAGAGACATTTTACATAAATGAAGAACCAGGAAATGAGTAAGTAGCCCAAATGGGTGTGTTTGTATTTTCTGAGAAGCATTTTGTCTATTACATGGTTGGTTTACTAAATAGGAATTTTAGAAGTTCAGGGAGAACGTACAGTTATTACTTTGTTTAAAAAGATGGACATTAATAAGAGGTTGAGAGAAGAAATTCAGAAAACTTTGCCTTTAAATTTTAAAATTATAGTGAAGAAAATAAAAGTAAAGGGTCTTAATTATATGTTTAATTTTAGTTTTCTAACTATAAAAGCAATACTTTTCTAACCTTAAGAGTATGCAGAAAATACAGTAAGGTAGACAAAAGAAAAAAACACCCACAATCCTACTTTCTTTTATTGGCTCCCCGGACATTTCAGAGCCGAAAAGCAAACGCTCTGTTATGTCTTGGGTTCCCTTGTCCCTTAGAAGCAGGAAATGACCTTACTCACAAAGTAGGGTTTTCTTTAGGGAACAGAACTTGTCCAATATTGCCATGTGAATGTGTTTATCATTAGAACTGCACTTTGTGGGCTGGAAGTCAGAAGTGGGCAGATGCAGTGGGAAAAGCTAAAGCTTGTGAAAAAGAAACAAAAGAAAAGACTAAGTTAGCATTTGGCCCAGGAAGCCTCAAGGCTGGGTGGCACATCCCTGCAAGGAACAAAGGGGCCCTCAGAAAAGGCAGGAAAGGGTCTTAGCCTCCTGTCAGAGCCAGACTGACCTCAGCGGTGGCATGGGCATCACAAATGGCAGCCTTGGCTAGTTCTACATGTGACTTTTCCTTGTCACAAGATCTAGCTGCTAGAACACTCACACTTGCAGCATGTGAAATGCAGAACCCAGTCCCCACCTTAGCTCATCCTTTGTCTCTAACATGTCACCAGCCTTGTGATAGGCCCAATATCTTCCCACTCTAGACATTGGCTTTGTCTTTAGACCCACTTAGTATTTCCAAATTTGAGGGTATTGCAGAGTCTACACAAGCTTTAGGCTTATCTATGTCACACATCTCTAAAGTGATCATCTTGCTGTCCCAATGTTGGGTCCAGAAGGGCTCATGTCTGATGAACAAATGATAAAACACAGACTGGATTCATTAGAATGTGGACAGCTCTCTATCTCTTCAAACTGATTTATATACTACCTCACCCCTACAGACAAAATAGTGAGAGAATGAACCTATGTACTCATTCCACACACACTTATTGCATGTTTAAAGGCCTCCAGTTTTCGCTGGGTCTTGAGTGACACAGATCAGTAAGTCACAGTCCAGTTTTCCCTCGCAGATTTTCCGGGTTGAGCAAATGCTTCCAAACCTGTGAACTGACCAAGGCAGAAAAAGAAAACTAAATGAAAGAGTTTTGAGGTAAGAGAATTAACAATAAGAAATTCATCTCATAGATTACTTTGGTTAATAGATAAAATCCTGTTTTGATTCATAACAAGAATTATATCATTTTGACCTTTACCAGAAGAAAGTAAACTGAAGAATCTCTCTTTTTGGTAGTTGTTACAAAAGAAAAGTAGGCTATGAAGGCAAGTAAACATATCCTCCAGGATTACAGTGTGTATCTCCTGAGCTTTTCCTGCCCCCAATTCTTTTATCAGATTTGGGATATCCTACAGGACTAAGAAAATAGCATTATATTCATTCCTTTAGACTTTTAGACAACAAATTCTTACAGTATAATGGAAACCATATACTCTGTTGTCTTTCCTAATTTACAGAAAAGCTTTTCTGTAAACACACTATTTTGTAAATACAATGAGACCTAATTTTACTCTGAAAAAATATTGTAGACCAGATACTTTTCAAATGCCCCTACCCTTTTCCTCCAACATGGAAAACAAAAGTTTTGGATGAAAAAATTTAAAAATAAAGTTATTTTCTTTAAATAAAGATGGTAAAACAGGATAGGGAGGAGAGAACAAAGGCAAGGAAGAAAGAAGACAAAAGTGGATAATTTGAAGAATACTAAATTAAACATGGAAGAGATGGCATCAATGGACTTGTATGTTCCAGATTTAAGAAACTATGTGTAAGGACTGGGCACAAGTTTCTGGGCCCAGAGATGGTAGAGAGCTAGAAAAAGATACTTGCCTATACCTGAAACTCTGAGAAGTGTCTTTCTCAGTGAAAGGTGAACTAGAAACTAAACAAAATTAACCAGCCAATAAAAACTATTCCACAAAGGAACACTATAAATAAATATGCGCATGTTGGTCTCAGGGTAAATAAGTATTACATATGCTACAAGAAGATCAGAATATTTGAAAACTGATAAATACAATGACTGTCTTTATAACAAAAAGGTCTATAAGTTATGTTTGTATGAAATTATTGAGAGATAGAAAAACTGTAACTGTAAATACCATTGGGTAGAAAGAGTTGTAAAATAATTGCTTATTCCCCCAGAGTCAATTTGATGAAATGAGTAATTGATGTGCCCCTGTGTTCAATCCTCAGGACCACCACAGAACCAACTAAAAACAGAGAGAAGTTTGTATGTAGAGGACCAAAATTGCTACTTAGAGGCTATCAGCACAAGAGGCTGCAGACATTACATTCCTAACATGAAAGATAACTGCAGGACTAAACTCTTTCAAAAACTTTCAGCCATGGCGATTTCATGCTCAAGTAGCCAGAGACTAGAAGAAGCCTTTCTTCTTGCCAATTCTTAGATTCATGTTGCTTCATTTGTTTATCTTTAAAAAACAGCTGTATCCACTTAAACAGTGGCTGGTTTGAAGAATGGGATAGTCTACTATCTAAGTGCAAAAATATTTGTGGTTCATGGTAAAGGAAGTAAACTTTTTTGGAACAAAAAATAAGCTTTTTGGCTGAGCTACTCCGAATTTCCCCAAAGTTGACCTAAAGAAACTGATTCCTTTGGCTGCTCTGCTGTTGTTATCAGATACAGACACAACTCTGTCATTCAGAGGCTGGGAAAGGCCGTGGTGCTTTGCCTGCCAAGAAGGGAACCTGGAGTGTCAGCAGCAAACTCTTGACAGATACACGAAGGGAATGCAGAGGTGGGTTTGTTCAGCTCAGACAACGCTAGTCTGTGGACCCTTAAGACAGTGCCATCTGGTGTTCAAAGCTGTGCCTTTTGGAATCCCCCTGGGGACCATCTGCCATAGTCTAATGATCACAGCTGCTCTGGGGTTTTTTCTTTTCCTCATTTTCTGCACATTCTTTGTTTGAAAAATAGTTCTCATGACTAAAGCAAATACTAAAGTAGACATTCAGTTTGATTTCCTTATGAGATAAAGGCAGAGGTGAGAACATTTGTCCAAGGTCAAAAGGCCTGCAAACAGCTCCATTCACCAGTGATTCCGGTCAGGCCCAGTGAGATGGGGGATCGACAAGTGCCCATGGTTGGTTCCGATACCAGGAAGCCAACCCAGCCAGCCCTAGACAATCTCATTTTTTTTCCCTGGTGCCACTTCTCGAGCCTCCACCTGTGGGTGAGGACGTCCCCTCTGAGTAATACTTATCTGTATTGCACAGGAAAATCAGGCCACTGCCTCACTTTTGTTATTGTTGTTTTAAATGGTAGCAATAACACTTACATGATGTCCTTACTATAATAATTAAATGATAAGTAACTGACTCCAAGGTGTGGCTAGAACAGGCTGGGCCCTTGGTAAGTGTTCTGTCACAGGTGGCTGTCAGTGTCTGTGTTGCTATATTGCTGCTGAGTAGTTATATTTTTGCAAACTTCCTGCCTGAAGGTGGAAGAAATGGTACTGGGTCTCATTTTTCTGGAAGCTGCAGAATACAAACTAGAAAAAAGTTGTCTTCAGATAATCACATGGAAGGAAAATGAACCTGAAGTCAGGTAATAGATCTAATGAGTGGCCA
>PVIR01006152.1:0-67766 GCA_004026965.1 Petromus typicus | reverse complement strand
AAAAAAAGAAAAAAAAAGAAAATAAAAGTAAGATAGTGTGGTGTACTCACTGTCTGGTTAGTTTAGCTTGGTTTCCATGACAGCAACATTATGTTAAATTAAAAGAGGACCATATTTTGGGGGGTATAGGTGCTCAGATAGTTCTCCATACAAGTTGCAAAACCCCAATACCTCTGTAGTTTGCAGGGGGAGAGCCTGCCTGAGAGCAAATGAGTTCTTTGTGGGGCCTTTGATTTTTGTCTCACCTTTAGCTACCAATAGAATTCCTGAGTAACTTGAGTCAGGGCTTTTTTTTTTTTTTTTTTTGCTGCCGGATCTTCTGATCAAAGGATTTCCCATCCAAATGTAGGCAGAAAGGTCTTTCTGGAGGCTGGGTGTTCAGAGGCGGGAGGAAAGGGCGAGAGACCCTTTGCGTTAAGGGGATAGAAGCCTCCTCCAGGGATTTTTTAAAGCCCCTTTTGAATGGGCCCATTGTTTATCCCAACAGCTCCTTAATGGAAAAACAAAAAGGCGCCTGGGTCTGTAATGCTCTCCTTGCTTCCCTTGCCTCTTTGCTGGCCTCATTGTTTATTTGATTTATCAAGTCTCAAGTAGTTGTACTCCCCCCACCTTCCTTTAGCTCTTTCTCTGGAGTATCCATTTACTTTATTTAGAAACATAATATTTAAAAAAGCTGGAGCCCAGTCAAAAAATCATCACCTTTTTGATGTGGCTCTTCTCCCCCTCTTTTTTTGAAACCTTAAACTTGCTGAGGTCCAAGAAAGCTGAATCATAAGCCCCTTCATCAGCAAGTATTTCTGGGTGCTGTGCGCCAGGGCTTGTGGTCTGCAGCAGGCCTGCGGGCAGGTGGCCTCAGTCTTGCTCAGCTCCAAGCTTTGCTGCACGTAATTAAAAGACCCGAGGCCACATAATTTGGTGTGGAGCGGTGTGGAGAAAGCATGTGAATAGGTGCTGGCTAGGGTTGCCCTGCAAGTAGGGGTCCAGGGACCTCTTAGGGTAGGTTAGTCTTGAAGTGGCACTACAGGGAGAGACCGGGGTGATGTTTCTGTGAAGAGATGACAAGCAGTAAGCAGGTAGGTGACATCTCTTTGCACTTTAATGCAGCCCTCGAATTGCTGACCTTTGCTGGGCTCCATGAAAACTGTCAATATGAGAATGTTTTTATAATATTCATTTTTCTATGTATCACTGTCTTCTTTCTCCCCTCATTCTTCTGTACCACCTTTAGTTTTGGAGATAAAGATTCTGCACTCTAGAGTTTGAGGACCAAAGGGTACATGTCAATTTCATTTCTTTAAGATAGGAGCAGCAAGGGCAGGTGGTAGTGCATGCCTCTGATCACAGCACTTGGGAGGCTGAGGCAGGAGGATTGCTTGAGTTCAAGGCTAGCCTGGGCAGCAAAGTAGTGAATTTGAGGCAGCCTAGAATGTATAGCAAAATCTTGTGACAAACAACAAAACAAAGCGCTCCCCACCAAAATGAAAACAAACAAACAAAAAAACAAAAAGAACCCCTAAAACTCCAAAACAAACACGCCTTCCTTCTCCTTCATGGAATCTTCTCTTTAGGATCTTCACCTGCCTCTTACGGTTTTCTTGATTCTGGCTGGCTGTTCACTTTTTACTGCTGCACCTACTTCAGAATCACAGTATTAAACTCTTCTTAAACCCCCTCTGGGCAGAACACAAGGTTCAGGAAAGGTTTTCTATTTCCACAGACTGAGACTGGAATTGCGTTGTTATTTCAAATCTGATTGACATTAAGTACATTGTTTTTATTTTGAGAACTTGTATTCAAGTAGGATGTTGCTACTGTTGATCATAGTCATGACCTCATACTTGGGAAGCTGAGGCAGGAGGATTGCTGTAAGTTTGAGGCCAGCCTGGACAACATAGGGAGATCCTGTTCCAAAAAAACAAAACGAAACAAAACAAAATGCTGTCTGTTCCTTGTTAAACTAGTAATTGCTGCTAAATTAAAAAGTTAATGATTTCTGGTTATTTATTTTAAAATTTATAGCCATACTAAATGTTGTATTTCTTCTAATAATCTCTCTGTTTATTACTCTGTCCTTTCTCTGGAAGATCGGAAGCCAAAAGCCCCAAATAATATTTTTTTTCCCCTTCTAATTGCTATATACTGGGTTTCTCTGTAACATTGAACTGTCTGCAACTTTTTGGATCGTAGTGATTAATACTGATAATCATCTTGGCTATAACATTAATATTGTTTTAATCAGGGTAAAGAAGGGAGTTTCTAGTTTGGATTTGATCCTTCCTCAAGGAACCAAAAATAAATGTTGAATCTTTTGAAATACCTTTTTACTCTTTTGTTTGTCTGACATATGGTTGGGCTTTCTCCTTTGACTGATTGATTTTTGAATGTGTTTTAATATTTGTAATTCTGTTTTCTGGCATAAAATCTGTTGGATTCTAGATTTTCTGTGGGTCACTTGGTATAATACCAATGTGGCTAGGAGCTTAATGTTTGTGCTATGCATCCCCACAGTTTTGATTTTTAGATGTCGTCTTCATTCTCACAGTACCAATTTTTGATAGTAGGATTGCATTCTTTTTTGAAGTGATTTGGGATTTCTTCCCAATTTTTAATCAAGACGGGTTTTCATCATAAGAACCATCTATCTCTTGGAAGTTTGAACAGAATTACAGAAAATCACTAGGACCTAAGCCTGGAGTCTGAGTTGAAAATAATTTTGGAAGACTTTTCCTTTTCTAATGTTTATTGTTGGATCATTTGTACTTTATATGTAAGTCAGTTTTGTTCCTTTATGTATAATGAGGATCCCAAAATTTATCTGTGTGGTATTTTAGTAACTCTTTTAGGAAAAAAGTTGAACTAATAGCACTTCTTTGAGCTGAGGATTATCTCAGTGGTAGAATGTTTGCCTAGCATGGGTGAGGCCCTGGGTCATCTCCAATACGACAAACAAAACAAAACAAAACAAAAACAAAAACAAAACACATCGCTTCCATATCTGTGTTTATATGTCCTTCTCTCTATGTCCTTTATTTTTATGCAGACTTGCCAGAAATGTTTTCATTTATTGTTCCCTTTGCCCTGCCAACCACTTGCTTTGGAATATATTTATAAATGCTAATGGATTTCCTTTTGCCAATTCATCTTTTTTTTAACCATTATCATTATTATCACCTCTTCCTGTTTGTAGCTTGTCCACTTCTTACATGTGGAGTGTGAGTCCCTACCTTGGAGGTTTATGAGTAGGAGGTTATTCACACCATCACATTTTGTTATGGTACATAGTTACTGGTGGTGATGTTATTTGCAGATTAAACACTTTTAAAATTTTATCCTGCAAATCATGAAGTTCTGTGCGGGTGCCAGTGTATGTGTGTTGATGCTTACACACGTGTGCATTTATGTCCTTAAGTGCAGGTATTGCTTGGGCATGAACGTTCAGTATAGGACACACTTGAATCTATTAACATGTAAGATAATATTATGTGATAACTTGAAAAGATTCCAACAGTAAGTTGAATCAGACGTACTTCTTATAATCCAAGAAAGCAAACCGTGCATGATATTAATAATCAGGAAGAGAGACTTCTGTCATCCTCCCTGATTGACTCTACTACTCTGTAAAATTTTGGGGAAAAGATTTTCACTTCTGTGTCATTGGTCTTTCTTGCTGTGTCTTGAGTCTGTTTTCTCTTCTTTATTCTTCAAAGCCATATGACTACAAAGTGGGGGTTCTTAGCCATCTTTTATGTGCTTGAAAATAGGCATTAAAATATCTAGAAAGGTTTATGTGTTAATTTTACCCCCGATTGTTTTATGTTGTTTTGGCTGGCTGTAGCACATCCTGCTTAGCTTGTGGAGACCAAAAGACTCCTTACTTTTTTGAGGGTATGATGAGTACTCAGTACAGGAAGGAGCTCCGAAATGCTATCAATTAGATTACTCATCTTTATGGTTTTGTGTCTTTTTCTACTTTGTTCTTCTACATAGTAACTTGGCGCTGTCGTGGTTTAGATCTACAATTCCTCCACCTGCAGTACTCTCATGGGTGCGGTGCAGTCGCCAGTGGATTCACTCACTGATTGGCTCAGTAGCGGAATATACCATTCAAAGGGGCGGCCTGGGTGGAGGTGATCACCCGGAGTGTGACCTGGATGGCACACTCTTGTCCCTGGTCCTTTTCTTGCTCTGCTTCTTGGTTGCCCTGGGATGAACACCTTTTCCTCCACCTGGTTCCGTTCCTATCCCATGCCTGTATTGGAGCAAACTTGAGATTAGAGCTGTGGGTGGTGGGTGTTTTGTCTTGGGGATGAGAGTGTCACAGGTACCCACTCTGAAATTGTGTTTTAATATCTCTTGGTCGATGATTACTCCAAGTTTGTTTCCTGCCCAATATCCCATTGATGTGTTGGACCAAAATTAATTGATTTGTTTTACCAATCTTTGTTGTTGCTTAGTTAGGGTATTTATTAGTAGATTTTATTTTTTAGAGCAGTATTAGGTTTGTAGAAAAATTGAGGAGGAGGTACAGGTGCAGAGTCTCCCATGCGCTGCTTAGCGCCTGCGTGGCACACCTTCCCCAAAGAGTGATACACACATTCCAGCTGGCGGGATTGCGTCAACACATCACTGTTTGCAGAGTCCACAGCTTACATTTGGCTTCACTCTTGCTCTGATGTGTTCCATGGGTTTTGGCATACGGCATGATAGCATCTCAGAGAGTAATTTTACTGCCCTTTACCTGGCCTGTGCCTTTCCATTCACCCCTTATTCTGTCCACTCATCTCTCCCATCGTTTTGCCTTTCCAGATTGTCATATAATTGGAAGCACAGTGTGTGGCCTTTCTTCTTTTTTATTTAATTTTTTGAGATAGAGTCTCTCTTTATAGTTCTGGCAGGTCCTGAATTCAGCCTTGAACTGAGCAGTCCTCCTGCCTCTGCCTCCCGAGTGCTGGGAGTACAGGTGTGAGCCACCACACCTGGCACTGTGGTGTGTGGTTCTGATTGTTGGTGGGCGTGAGTCACCACATTCGGCATTGTATGTGGTTACCAAGGATCGGACCCTGGCCCTTGCGCTTGCAAGACCCGCACCGGAACCATTGAGCTAAATCCATGGCCTCCGATGTTTCCTTATGGATTTCACAGCTCATTTCTTTGCGGCACAGGGAAACATTTCATCATATAGACACACCACTTTGTAGTATCCACTCGCCTATTAGAGGACGTCTTGGTTACTTGGAAGTGTTGGTAGTTATGAATAAAACTGCGATAAATGTCTGGGATATATTAGCTTTTACGTTTTCCCTTTATTAATGTAAATAGTATATTAGGTATCTCTGTTGCTATTTGTTTGTTCCTACTTGTGCTTATTTATAAATTGCTTAAAGTACAATATTTCCATCAAGAAATACACTTTCAGGTTTTGATACCTAGTGAGAAGGCTGATTCACCTTACTTTCCACCGGTAATGTGTGTTTTTATTATGAGGTTTCACAATACAGTGGGTGAGAAAGCAGAGATCTTTCTACCTGGGTAGTTTCCCGGGGTGGTTGTAACCAGTTACTACAAACTGAGCGGCTTAAAACAGCAGAATTTTATTTTATTTTATTTTTTTTTTTAGTTTTTTTTGAGGCAGGGTCTCGCTTTGTAGTTCAGGCTGGCCCTGAGCTCAGCCTCCAACTCACATCACAGCAATCCTCCTGCCTCTGCCTCCCGAGTGCTGGGATTACAGGTGTGAGCCACCACGCCCAGCACTGTGGTATGTGGTGCTGGTTGCTGCTGGGTGTGGGTCTCCACACCCAGTATTGCTATGTGGTTACCGGGGAATCAAACCCCGGCCCTTGTGCTTGCAAGACAGGCTCCGGAACCACTGAGCTAACTCCCCGGCCCAGAAATTTATTTTTTTACATTTTTGGAAGTCAGACTTCTGAAATCAAGGTGTTGGGATCCTCCGAAGGCCCTAGGGCAGAGCCCTGCCCTCTCCTGCACCATGGTGGCCACACTTGTCCTTGGCCCTGGAGACAGGTCATATTCTGTAGTCTCTCCCTTGATTGGGCCCTGGTGTTTCCCACCATGTGTCTGTGAGTGTGTGCTGGCCGTCTCATCCACGCTCCACTGAACAGATGAGGCTGTGCCTTTCCATTATGAACTCATCTGAACTAGTTACTCTCCAAAGTAACTCACATAAACTCCCAGAAGTTTCAGGCAGATGTGAATTTTGGAGAAAGGAACATTATTTGGTTCACTAGAGTTGATTTAACTTTCTCATTTTGTTATTCAATTTTAAAATCATAATGAAACTTCTAGGTAAAAAGTAACACTACCAAACAGCAGCTATAGTAAGGACTGTTCAACAGATTTTACCTTTCCCACTAACTTTATATTGGCATCATCTTCAACATGAACCTTGATAAGTTTGCTCTCAATTTCATCTTTATTATTAATTCATAATTCAGTAGCCATATCATAGATATTAGACTTCAATCTCACACTCAAAAAAAAAATTAAGGATTTATTTAGGTAAGAGATGAGCTTTCTTTTTTCATTTTATTGCTAATGCCTAAGGATGATCTTCAATACTACTTGGTCGTTTTTGTTCTAGATGGCTCAGAAATATGTAAATGTTCACCTGAAGCCTTTTAATCCCAAAATGAGGTATAGCTTTCAAATGCTGATCAGGTATAGAGACAGAAGTCAAGTCTATCTGGACTAATTGGAGACTTAGATGTTTAGACCTAGGATTTATTATTTTCAAAGGTTGTATGATCAGTTGTATGATTGGAGGGGAGTTTGGGGGGAGAAATGCAGAGGGGGGAAAAATGAGCCGGTCTTGTTTCATACAGGAGCATGAACCTCAGGTTGGTGCGGGTGCTACACCATCCCAGTGGGCTGAGTTTTCATACCTGGGATTTCTGAATTTAATACCTGGGATTGCTGATGATGTGTTCAGGCTTGTTCGATCGTTTGCTTAATGCGTGATGACACCAGGCCAAATTCTCAGATGCTGCTCTGATGCAGCCTGGTCTACACCAGTATTGCTGAAGTCACTGCTGTACCCTGGTAAGGAGCTGAAACTGTGACACTATGACTATGGGGACAGAGTCTAATTGATCCAGAAAGCAAATCCTGTGTTCTGCTGCCAGGGGCTGTTGCGTTTATTTTTATTTTTAAATCACAATCCTTCATCCTTGACATGATGAGCACTTGAGGGCCGGAGCGTCTCTGGTTGGCCGTGGTCTTACTGCCCGGGGAAGCACATCTGTAGTGTGCAGGATTTCACAAGCGAAAGCTGTGGCCCATCTGGGCGGCTCCAGAATGTCACAGATAAAGCTTTGGGATGTTTGGACTTCCTGAGAACTGTGGGACAGAAGCTGCAGCTTGTCTGCAGAGCCCAGGGATTGCATAAGAAATAGCTCTGAGCATCTTGCCGTAATTATAAGAAAAATGTGGCCCAAGAGTGTGAGTTTACAGCATCCACTTTAAAGATATCTCTGGTGTGCTTCTGAATCCCCTCTGAATGGATATGAATGATAGGGAATAAGAAATGAGGTGTTCTTAGGGGAGAGGGAGATGGAAACAGATTTTAGATGGTCTTTGAAACTCTTTATATGAATAGGTATAGAGTCTGAAGGGCTTAGGAAACAAGTCTAAAGCCCCAGCAGGAGGCGGGGTCTTCGTGTGAACTATGGGCACGAAACTTATAAAAGCCAACAGTTCAGGCAGAAGAGGGGACCGAGTAGCACAGGGCAGGAGGTGTCCTGTGGGTAAACCTCTGTAGCCTGCTACTACAGACTCTGGGAACCAGGGCTCAGCTGCGCAGGTTCTTCTGTATGTGCAGGTTGCCCTGGCCACAGTCAGCCTCTGAGGCAGAGGTGTGGCATATTTTCTAAGTGTACCCTTGAGGTCTGCTCCAGGGAAGAGAAAGGAGGGGGCATGGGAGATGCCCAGATGCTACATGGGCGCCATGCCAGCCTCTGCTGACCCCACAGGCTGCTAGAGAGGCCATAAGATGAATTAGAATGCTGTCATGATGTGGCCAGGCCTTTGTATCCCTGCAAGGATGGATTAGGAGGTGAGGGCAGCCTGGGGTCCATTGTGACCTTGAACAAAGCAGCATGCCCCAGGATGACTGTTGGGGGGATTCACCAGCCACAGCTGCTGCAAGCAGTGGTTCACAGAAGAGGATCCGGGCTGAGCACTACATCTACTATGATCAGTGCCGTGTGGCTTCCTTCCTTCAGTCATTCTTTGAAGGCTTTTTGCCATCTTGGTATGCTTGATGCACTTAACTGCACGTAGAGTGTTGAAGGAATGAGACCAGGCCCTCGCACCCCAGGAGAAGCCAGCCACTGAACAGGGACACTTGGATGCCAAGTGTTCCAGAGCAGAAACACGATGGCAGGAACCTGGAGGGGCAGAAGGAGGTGAGGCCCAGGCCCGGAGGGTAGATTCTCTTCTACGTAGAGTGGGAGTTAAAAGAGGGATTTGAAAGCAAGAGGGTGCTCCTCTGGAGAGATTGCTTCTGGGAGAGGCTTAGCCGGGCACATTCCGCCCGTGTTTCCTCGGAGTGCCTCGCTTCATCCCGGTGACCCTTCTTTCCAGGATAACTCTATGAGGGTTAAATGACTTGTTAGACCTCATCTGCAGGAGAGATGTTGGTGGGCAGAAGAGGAGGCCCTGGCTCTGCTGCTCTGGTAGGAGGTAAAGCCGAGAGAGAGGACTCCAGCATGACTCACAGTTTCTTGATTTTGACAGATATGTAAAATAAATATAACTCGAAATAGTATACCATATGTGTTTTTCTTAATTTGGGGGTATGTAGGGGAAGAGAGAATCTTTGGGCTGTCCCAGATCCTCCACTGACCTGGAGCCAAACTAAACTCCTAGAAGGAACGTGGGTTTTTGTCCCTGGTGTCCCCAGAAGCCATTCATGTCTCCAGGGCTGGATCGCCCTAAGCTCTCGCTGGAAGACTGGCTCGGCTAAGGGAAGGACCAGGTGTCATGGGACCCTGTGCTGTCACCCCCTCCCTGAAGAACAGCCTGTTCAGGAGAGGTAATTAGCATCCGGCCTGTTGCCGCCTGTCCTGGTGCCGGCTGCCAGCACACAGCGCAAGGTAATTACAGAGATTGGCACTGCCAGTGTGGTGGTGTTTATGCCCCACAAGGATGGCGAAGCTGATGTTCCACAGGGATTTGTTTGGGGCTTTGTTAGCCAGCAGTTTAATTCCTGTGCAGGGAATGTGTTCTTCATTCGATGTGGGGCTTTATCTTCTGCTGAATGTTGGAAGGTTGGTTAATAGGCTTGGTTGGTAGGAAGAGAAATGAAAGTTCCCTTTGGAGAAACTACTGAGGGAAAAAGTTTTGTCTTGTTTCTTTTGCTAAGGAGCATGTCTTTGCAAAACTATTAATATTACTCTTCTAAAGCAAAGATCATAAAGCAGGGTCTTGGAATGATTTGGAGTTTAGACAGAAAGATAAGAAAGGAAAAATAATGCTCGATTATGTTACACTGTCATTTTTTCCTTAATATTGTTCTGTCAAATACAGTATCCAGTAATGTGTTTGGCTACTTATATTCCAGTGTCAGTGAAATTGCACAAAATTAAATCTTAAAATGCCCAATCATACCATCCATGATTAAAGTGCTGACTGCGGGCTGGCCGGCCACCTTATTGAACAGAACAGATATAAATCATTTCAGTCCTCACAAAAAGTTCTTCCAGACGGACGGTGCCCCTCAGAGTGGTGGAATCCAGGATACTTGGATTGTTGTCACACTGAAGATCGGCGTACCTCAGGAGGGAGGAAGGGGAGCATTCTTACAGAAAAATTGACAAGGGAAACGAAGCCTAAAAGTCATTAAATTTAAAGGACCACTCTGATGTCCTGTCCTTTGAAGACTGAATCTTAATCTTACTATTGTGGCCCAGCCGGTAACCAGAATACCACATCCTGGAGTGTTGAGTACCTGGATTTTTCTATCTGGTTGGTGTTTGTTTTTGTTTATTAAGATGCAGAGGGCCGTGTTCCTCGGCCTCAGTACTTACCAGGGGCCTTTATCTGTCAGCTATTATCTGTTCTCAAATGGGTATGATCATCTCAGAAGAATGCAGTGTGGGGGAATGGAATGTTTTCATTATACTTGGAAATCAGAGTGAAAGATATTTGTGGTGGTACATTAAAAGAACTATATGACCCAGCCTTGGGAAGGTTTGTCTCCTCTTGGAATTTAAATCCTGTTGCCCCTTGGGATTTGAATTTCATTGGGACTTTCCTTTTGTTAAATAATAATGCTTTTAGCATCGGAGAGAGAAGATAGGATGCTCTGATATAACTGTTAGAAGATGATTGTGTTCCAGGTAATTGGAGTTAGCAAACTACAGCTTGAATGCTATAACCAGCTTGCTGTCTCTTGGTGTAAATTGAATTTTATTGGAACACTACCATATCCTTTTATAAATATTTATTTATTTTTGTCATACTAGGTTGAGCCCAGATGTCATCTACCATTAGCTATTATCGTAATCCTTTCAAGAAATATTTTTTGAGGCAGGGTCTCTCTAAGTCTGGTCTCTCTAAGTCTGGTCTCTCTCCAGTCTTCACACTTGGAATCTTCCTGTCTCATCCTCCTGAAGAAGAAGAATACAAGCATGTGCCACTTAGTCCGACCTGTTCTCTTATTATTATCCTTGGCTGCTTTAGTTCTGTGATTGCAAAATTGTAGAATTGTAACAGAAGGACCTGCACGATTGAATGTATTTGAAGGCTCTGGCCCTTGACAGAGAAACTTGCCATCCTCTGCTCCAGATAACAGACAAATGATAAGATTCCCTTTCTAGGAAGAAAACACTCACACAGGCCCAGGCTTGCAGAAGGCTTTTAGAAGTTGCATGAGATTTCCCTGTGGTTCTGGAAAAATTTGAGGCTATATAGGTAGCAGGCAATTGAAGAAGTCATATATTATGTTTCTTTGAATCTCAAAACTAGAATAGCTTCTCCAGGTCTTTCACTTTCCTATAATGTCTGAAAGAGTGTCGTGTATTTCCTGCCATTTTTTGGTATCTCTTCCTCTTCCTTGTGTCAGCAGATAGCCTTACTTTCTGCTCACTAAGTCATTAGAAACTGGTAGGAGGGAAGTTCACATGTGCTTATTGCTACATGTTTGATGGATGATTGCATTCACCATGGGGAGTTAGTACATGTAAAAACACATCGGAGTTCCTTTTACAATCTTTTCTGTCTCCCTCCATCTCTAAGTCCATTTACATTTGCATGTCGTTGTGTGTCCCTGCTTTGTATTATCTTTTATTTTGCTTATAAGTTATTTGTACTTTGGGTTTCTCATATAAAAGAACCCATATGATCTTGAAGCTTATGTATCTGATTTATTTTCCTTAACATATGGCCCCAAAGTGCATTCATTTTCCTACAGATGACTCAGGTTTATCCTTCTTAATGGCAGGGTAGTGTTCCATTGTGTGTAATACAAATTTTCTTCATCCATTCTGTTGATGGCCATGCAGGTTACTTTCTAGATTTAGCTCCTATGAAGTGCTGCTATATACATAGGTATGCAGACATGACCATGGCATGACGCCCTTAACTCTTTTAAGAAGAAACCTAAGAGTAGAGTATCTGGGTCCAATGGAGTTTCTAGTTTAATTGTTTGAGGAATCCCCACACTGATATTTATAGCAGTTGAGCTATTAAAAAACACATCTGTAATGTAGATGAGGTCCTTCTCCCCACAGCCTTGGCAGCACTTGTTATGATGTGATTTCTTGATGATGCCCATGACATCTTCACTGCTGTCCCTGCTCACCTCCTGCTTCTGTCCCCACTCACAGGTTCCTGTAGATCAGATCAACCTCGGTCCCCTGGGAATCATTCCCCGGTTCACTTCCCCTCCCCTGCCTACATTTTTCTGGTCCTTCTTCCAGGTGGCTTCGTCAGCACACCCATCACCACCCCTAAGAAAAACCAGAGCTCGGAGGTCCTCTTTTCTCCTGCTGTGCCACAGCTTTTCTTCACATTTCCTGTCTTTGAAGCTACTCTGGCTTGTGCCCTGCTATCTGCACCCAGGAAGCTGCCTTGTCAAGGCCTCTCTGGCTCTGTAGTTGGCAGTCAGCGCCAACTGTGGCTCTGCGTTCCCTCTTCCAAGTGCTTGGCAAGCGCCCTCTGTTCTTCAGTCATTGCTGGCTCTGCCGAGCTTGCTGTCCCCCCATGGCCAGCTCTTCTCTTCCCCACTGTGTGCATGCTGTAGAGCCAGAGTTGAGTCAAGACCCCGCTGTTCCGTCTACCACGTCAGGTAGCGGTGCAGGTTTATGGTGTGAAGTGTCATTGCTTTGCTCACAGCTCTCCAGTTTTATTCTTCCAGTTCTCTCTCTCTCTCTCTCTCTTTCTCTCTCATGTCCTCAGCCACAATTTCTGCTCTGATATGGGACTGGCATCTTTTGCTGGTGATTTTGTTTTGTTTCATACGAGACAAGGTCTTGCCCTTGGGCTCAGATAATCCTCCTGCCTCAGCTTTCCTCATAGCTGGGACCACAGTCACACACTGATACCCAGGGCTCTCATGGCCATCTTGAAGGTGACATCGTTAAACTGAATTACCTCTAACTTCTTCAGATCTTCGTATCTTTTCTAGTCTAGTTGATGGCCAGGGCATGCATCTTTCCAGGAGTTTAGGCCACACACACACACACACACGCGCGCGCGCATGTATGTGCACACTCAGAGTCTAGCCTGTCAGGAGATTGCATTCTGATGCTAAGTTTATGTTCCTATTTCTGATGACTTACATAAATTCCTTAAAGTAGAATTGTTGTATCAAGAAATACTCACATATTTTGGGTTCAGTACATATTCAGAAAGGCCAAATCGACTTACTCTGTGACTAGCAATGTGGTGCTTTTCTTTGTCGTCTCTAGTACTGATGAGAAGTTTGAGAGGATCTTTCTACCCAGTTTACTCAGGTTTCTGTAATAAATGACCACAAACCCAGGACTAAAAGTGACAGTTACTGGCCCTGGAATACAGTAGGAGTTTAATGCATATTTGCCATATGTTGCAAGAGGCCCTGCTCATTCTGATGGAGTCTCTCTCTGTGTTATGTAGGGATTCATAGGTGGTGTAGCTAGGCTGCCCTTTCAAAGCACGTGTTCCAGAGTTTTCAGCCCAATGGCTCTGTCCTGCTCTGTGCCTTGGGACTTTCACAGAGACTGTGGAATTCAGCTCCCGTGCCTCGGTGGGCTTGGTTTGCCATCATCCATGAGACTGTACAGTGGGTCCCAGCGGAAGCATAGCCATTGTCTCCCACGTGGCCAGCACTTTGAGCGATGCACATTCGCATCCTGTCTTTCGGGAGCTGCCTGCTGCACCTCAGTCATCAACCTCGAATTTCCCTGGCTGCTGATGAGAGTCCATATTTGGCTCAGCCTTCGGACATGGAAGCCCACAAAGATGAAGCTGTCTCCCTGCCGCCTTCCCTGTGGTCACTAAGAGTAGCCCAGGTGGCAAATGTGTGTTTATGGAGCCGTGAGTGACTTGATCAGCGATGTCTCGTGGGGAGCCCTGTGTCCAGGGTTATTGTGCGCATCCAGGGCTGATCCAACAGCAGGCTGAACCTGGCTTACCTGAAAACAATTTCATATAGTGAAAGGCACACTGCTACTTCTTGCTTCAGACACACTTATCTCATTGTGCTGAATACTTTGTGGGGCCGTTCTGGTGGTCAGGTGTCTCACTCTCCCAAGTGTCTTTACAAGGTGTAATCAGAACTATAGTGAGTGCTGCTGCTGAGCTCCACTGAAAGGAAAGGCAGCCTTGGAGACACATGACAACATGTCCCCATCCACTTCATTTACTGGATCTGGCACCAGTGACTTCTGGCTCTTCCTCAGAGTCAAAATGACCACGAAAGGTACATGTTGTAAGTCCATTTAGGATGTCAAAATAGCCAGGACAGTGACACTAGAGGTGATGAATTCACAAAAGAGGCTGTGGCTGAACTGCTTCTAGAAGGAACTGTGTCTAGAAAGTGGCGAGATATGGGATGAGTGTGTTCCAGTCTAGGGGGAGAGATTTTAGGGAGGTTCATGGCAGTGTTGAAAAGCATTTAAACACCGTGTTTCGAACACACCAAGCAGGTACCTGTCTGTGTGCTTCGTGTGGTCACAGCCTCCCCTTGCGTGTCTCTGCTGACCCACCCACGTTTATAGCACGGATCCCCCTGCAGTTTGTCTTCCTTCCCATATTGCCTTAGTAAGTTGCTTAGAAACGAACGATCCTCCTTCCAGCATACACATCCGTTTCCTCCCTCACCTTTCCTCCTTTCCCCCTTATCCTTCCGTTTTCACTTCCTCCTGTGGCTCCCTAAGCCTTGATGAACTCTTCCTCTTTATGTGAAGTCATAGACGTCTTCCTGATTTCAGTGCCTCACTCCCTGCGCAGGGCATTTCTTCGCTTCTGTCTCTTCTCCCGGCCACCAGTCAGCCTGTGGGGCTCCTGAGGTCTTTATCAATGTCCCTTCTCAGTCTGTGCTCAGTCTCCTTCCATCACCAGTGCCGAACCTCACTGGAATATAGGCTCTTAACGGGGACCTGTGAGTTCCTGAGGGAAGACACCATCTTCATGGGTCCTCAGCATCTTCATAGACTTCGAGGTAAGTCTGGCTGCAGTGAGCTATATCCTTGGCTTTTTAAAAAAATTTGAGACAGGATCTCAGTGAGTTGTCAACTTGCTCAGGCCACCCTCCTGCTCAGCCTCCCAGAAAACTGGAATCACAGTACACTTTGCTAACTGGCCAGCTACTGGCTTGAGAATGTGTTTTCTACTGAATGGCTTGGCTGCTACTTAAGAGGACAGGAGGACCTCCTGGGATGGGCTCTTCTGTGGGTCTCAGGGGTGCTCGGTGTCCCAGGACACTTGTTTGGGCAGTGCTGGGCTGAGCACTGGGCAAGGATCCCAACTTGTGCTCAGTTTCTCCATCTGTGGCTCAAACTGTGTGCTGCTGATTGCAGAAGTGCTCAGGTAAGTGAGATGTTAATATTGTGTTTCTCCTTAGCATTCGGGTGATGAAGCTGGTTGTCTGGGACACAGGAAAGATGGGAAGCAACGCGTTCTGTGCATTCAGCCTGGGGTGGGGGACAGGTGCCGCTCACAGGAGCAAGATCTGGGCTGGGCATCCAGGGACGGGACAGGGAGCTGTCCTAGGATGTCTGTGCCTTCTGGGCCTATGCAGGATTTTCAAAACCCTTGGGCCTGTACAGACTGTGGCAGGGACATTCTGTGTGACTTGGCTTGACCCATCAGCCTTTGGGCTCCTCAATGGATCTTTGAGGATGTCTTGGCTAAGTAGTAGGGTGGGAATTGGTGTTGAGCCAGAGTGAATTAGGACTTCATGTCAGGCTGGCCCCGCCTGCTGCCCCTAATTGGTCACCGTCCTCCTCGCATCACTAACCTCCTCCATCTTCATATCTGAAAGTTGGAGCCCAGCTACATATTCAGAGTTGAAACAGGTAACAGGGAGGTTGCAGAGTGTAGAGTGTCCACGGACGTGTGCGGGCTGTGGGATCCCTTGGGATCAGGCTGAATTTCTTTCTTTTTCTTAAGGGGTGCTAGGGATTGAACCCAGGGCCTTGGCACTTCATGCCCAGACCTTTTTATACTTCCAGGGTCTCACTGACTTACTCAGGCCAGACTCAGACTTGGAATCCTCCTGCCTCAGACGCTCAGAGTGCTAGAATTATAATAGACATATGCCACCATGCCTAAGCCAGGCTCAATTTCGGACTCTGCTGGGTGACCTCAGGAGACTTTCTTACCTTCTCTGAGCTTTGGTTTTTCTCACTGGGCATATGGGAATATTAAGCTTGTGATAATAAATTAATAAATTAAAGGACTAAAAGATAGAATTTGTAGTCTGACCGGCAGGAGCTGTTATTCTTACATAGCATAGTATGTAATTGGAAAGTACTTATTCCCAGAGAATAGCTTTAGAGTTTTTAACCGTGCTTCTGCTTTTCGGCAGAAGTCTGCAGAGCTGAACCCACTTTCAGAGCCCCAAAGGGGCTCGCGTTGGCTTCCTCCACTCCCGTGAAGCTGAGTGTAGTGGAGAGTGTCCCAGTCGTTGGCTCCGAGCTCTTCCTTCATGCTGGCTGCCAGTGCTGCCAGCAGAATGGCAGCGTGAGAAGTATTTGTCACTGCTGGTGACAGGCACATGGGCTGACCGAGTATCACTCTTTTGCGGGGGAGCTGGTACGGGAGAGCGAACTCATGGCCTCTGCACTGAGCTACATCTCTAGTTCTTTTTACTTTCTAAAAGTTTGAGACATAATCTTGGTTAAGTCATTAAGTTGCCCAGGCTGGTCTCAAACCTGCTATTACCCTGCCTCAGCTTCCCCATCTGCTAGGATGCCAGGTGTGCTGTGTGCGGTGTGCATTTGATCAGTTCCTCTTGGGGTCTCCCTGAGAAATACAGACTCCCAGAGTCATGTGGAATGGTGACTGTGGGGTAATGAATCGGGTGGCGAGCAGGTCTTCACTCCATAGCGTCCTTCGGTCGGAGCTGGGTCAGAGGGTGATGGAGGTGTTGGGCCCCGCCATCTTCGAGCCCCTATAGCTGTTCTCCCTTAGTCCTCCATCACCTCTCTCCAGCATCCAGTGCTCCAGACAGGGTGCTGGGACTTCAGAGCCCTGTGCCGTGGTGGAGCCCGGCCTTGAACCCTGGCTGCCGGACGCTGGCCCGGCGTCACCCTCTGTGCAGCCCTGGGGTGTGGCCAGGAGCAGAGTTCATCAGGACGCGCTGTGATCGCGGGATGAAAGGGGACGTCTGTGAACTTGTGAATATCCTTTTGTGAACCCAGAGCGTGTCTGTTTGCTCTGCGTGTCGGGAACCAGCCGTCGCGCACCCTGCTCCTGGCCCAGCTGATTTATGACAGTTCGCTCAGCTCCACCAGCTGGCGAGCAGCTCGGAGGAGCTTTGAATGTTTCCAGGGGAGGAAATGAATCCGCAGGCGCTAGGAGGAGGCTGGAGTGTCTGGGGGGGCTGGCTGGAGGGAAATTAGTGTGGCCTGGAGAGGTTTGGACCTGCAGTGGTCACAGAGCTTGACCACTTTCCAGCTGGAGTCCCCAGGAATTAGACACCAGTGGCAGGGTTAGAATTTGCAGGTCAGTTCCTTATTTCATGTAAATAAAACTTCCAAATAAATCTTTATTTGGGAGAGAAGCTATCTGCTTTAGGTGGAATAAATCAAACAGATGGGAAAAAATAATAATGTAAGATTACACTGGATTTTGTTTTTTCTTGTGGTTTTGGGAATTGAACCTAAAGCTTTCATATTGAGCTACCCTCCCTGCCCCTTTTAAATTTTTAGTTAGGGTCCCACTGAATCCCTCAGTTGCCCAGGTTGGGTTGGGATGAGTGATCCTCTTGCCTCAGCCTCCCACTGCCATCACAGCTTCTGCGCTGCCACTGGAGGATTTGAAACAATTAGAACGGTTATATTTTATATTAACTTCCATCACTGTATACATAGGTGAGTCTTTTACCTTGTAGAATACATGAAAGCATGCTGCCTTTAATTTTAAGTCAAATACCACAGAGAATCTACCTTCCACTGACATTTTGAAACCATAAAAGATGAAGATGCTTCTGTACAGTTGACATAGTGGGACCAGAGTTTTATTATCCTTTATCAGCGGGGATTCAGGCTGCAATGATAAGCTCCTGTGCTATTTGACTGTCCCCTTTGACTTTTCTTCCTTGTCCCCCATGACCATCTGTCATTTTGAGGGAACAGGGACCTTCCCGAGGCCACTCGACATATTTCAGTGTCTCTGATGTTTAGAACATTCTTCGGGTTTCCTTCATTTTAGGGGAAGGAGTATGTGTCCAGCTTGGGATGCCCTAGTCGGTCCTCCAGAAGGTCTGCTTGGGACGGAAGTAAGGAAGGGAGCACACCTGTAATCCTCACATTCAGGAGGCTGAGGCAGGAGGATCTTCATGAGCTCAAGGCCAGCCTGGGCTATATAGCAAGACTGTTCAACAAAACAAAGCAAAATAAAAAGGGAGAAAGGAAAAGTATAAGGAGTGTGGGACAATATACAGGAAAAAATGGCAGGTGAATGCTATACTATGGATTTACTTCTGCCTTAGGATAGATGGGCACCTTCCTATGGAAAACCAGCACACCTGGCTCTGTGAGGGAGATGCACCCTTATCTGCCACGGGACTGGCTGCTGACAGAGAGTAATATTAAGCAATTTTAAAAAATTACTCTTGGAGAAATTGAGGGCAGACTTGGGCTTTAGAAATGAGCTTCTGAGTGTTGCCTAGGGTATGAGAGAGGAGGCTCTGCACTTTCTTACCACGGGGCCCTGGAGAGAAGCTGCAGGGAACAAGATTGCATTGTGTGTGGAAGAGGAACAGCAGGCTCCTTTCTGTTTGAGTGCTGTGCTGGAGACTGAACCCAGGGCCGTCACACGGAGCCACACTCCCTGCCTTACTGTATTATTTGAGACAGGGTCTCGCTAAGTTGTGAGGTTGCCCAGGCTTGGCTGGAAGCTGCAACGCCTCTGCCTCAGCCTCCCAGAGTGCTGGGATTAAGTTGTTTGCATTTTCTGATGGGACCATCTATCTCATCCTGCTGCTGGAGGCAGAGGCTGTGTGAGGACAGTGTTCCATTGCTTTCCAGGTGAAGAGACTGCTCCCGCCCTCTGCCAAAAGCATCACCGTTTTTGGTGCTAAAAAGTAGGTCATGTCAGGGGCTTGGATTTTTTTCTCTATTTTCCGCAGCCCCGCTCTATGGATCATAGATACTGAATGGTTTTCTGCAGTGCCAGAGAGAGTTTCCGAGGATCAGCTTGAGCTCTGCTGCATCCTTGGAAGAAGGCTTTGGGAGCTGTCCGAACTACAGCAAGTTGAGGGATTCCCCTGGTCCCCAAGGCTTCACGTCTTTCTCCTCCACGTTTCCTGTGCCCTGTAGCATTTGACTCCAGTTTTCTAATAACACAGGCAATCCTCAACCCATGCAGAAAATTTGAAAAATGTTGAAAAACATTGCAAAAGAAAATGAAAGTCACCCTTTAGATAATACTGTGTGATGCGGGGGACTGAGCCCAGACCTTTACACAGAGCTGCATTGCCAGGTCCCTCCACCCCGCCTTTTTATTTTGTTTTTGAGACAGTCTCATTAAGTTGCCTAGGCTAGTTTGAGCTTGTGACCCTCCTGCCTCAGCTTCCCGAAGTGAAAGAATTACAAGAATGTGCTTGCATGCCTGGTGGAAATGGCTAATATTTTTGTACATTTCCTCCCAGTCTGTCTTTGACACACATTCCTTAAACATAATGATATGGGAGTTGGCATTTTAGTCTGCTCCTTCCCTGCTTAGATTTTTTTATCTCCTACACAAGTCTCTTCCTTGGGAAGTTTTTTTTAAAGATCATGACGTTTTCACTTAGGACAGAGCTTCTTCCTTTTACAGAAGGCAGAAGACGTGTTTGGTGAATCCCGTGACACGATTAGTTATATAATAGAAGGAGCTGCTGAAATCCCATCTCATTCGGACTTTTGAACAATCTCGAAAATTTCGCAATCCAGCCGGCTCTGGAATCTCACGCTTATTAAAGGCTCGGGTGAGAAGCCGGGTGAACTGATTGTACAGCTCCTAGGGCGGCAGAGAGTGGGGAGAGCTCAGAAAGTGGTGTGTGTGTGAGAAAGAGAGAGAGAGAGAGAGAAAGGCCTTGCACAGTCGTGACAGTGCCCTGAAACCTCATGGAAAGCAGTGAACAGGGGACTCTACTGCAGAGGGAAGCCACAGCTGGGCCCTCGCTGGTGGCACTCTGTCTGGGGACTTGGGGTTGAGCCGCGCTGTGAGCTCACCCAGTGTCCCATCCATTCCCACCCTGCGCCAGAGTGAGGAAAGAACAGAAATGCTCCAGCGGAAACTTGACTGTGGCAGCTGCAGGGAGAGTGCTGGCAGCTTTTACTTACCTCAGATGTAAGTGGTCTTTCACAATGGCCTGGAGCTTTCTTAAAAAGTCAGTACATTTTAAGTTTGAAACAGCTCTGGGGGAAAAAAGCACCTTTATTTTCTAAAGTCAGCGTTCTTTGATTTTTTTGATTTTAGAGGAAATATTAGAAAATGCAGCAAACACAAGGTATTTCAACACCAGGTAACCGTTCACAGCACTAGGTAACCATTGCCGCCAACACGTTGGTATCTCCTTCCTGTCCTTTCTCTGTCTGTCTGTCTCTCTGTCTCTCTCTCTCTCTGTTTCTCTCTGATTTTGCCATTCTTTGGTTGTGTGTGTGTGTGCACCTGTGGATGGTTCTTTAGGAATTCGAGCTCCTCGTTATTGATAATGTTTCAGTGACATCCTTGTATTTGCTTGGCTTTATGGGTAGAACCTAAGTTCTTTGGGGAAAGCCCAGGGGTATGGTCAAGTGGTCCACCAATAAGAGCTGTCACAAGTATCACCTCTTTGGGGTTCCCGGATGTCAACCCCAGCACCTCATGGTGTGATAATGAGGCTAATAGTCTCAAGTGTCCATTGTGTTCATTTCTTGAGGCATCCAAATAAAACTCGGTTTTTCTTTCTTATTCCACATTTAAATTTCATCATCAGTGATGTAGCTGTTCTGCCTGCTGCCCACTCAGGAAGTTCTTTGTGTTTTGCGGTAACATTTTGTTACATGTCAGAAATGTTTTGAATGTAGTTTGTGTTGGGTGATCTAAGATACAATTTTATAATTTGTAAATTTTATACTTAAGAAAATGATGACACCCTCAAGCACAGAGATAAATCTGAAGCAGGCAGTTAGACTGTCAGGTGGTTTTTGGACTTGACATATGCCTACTCTTTGTTGGCTTATTTATTTATGGCAGTACTAGGGATTGAACACAGGGCCTTCAGCCTGAGCTACATCCTCAGTCCATTTTAAAATATTTTTATTTTGTGATAGTGTCCCATTAAGCCTAGGGTCTCCTGCCTCAATGTTCCAGAGTTCTAGGATTACATGTGTGTGCTGTCCTACCCTGGCACACACACCCTCTTCTTACTGGAGTAAATATGTGTCCTAAATTGTAGAGTTAGTTATGAAGCATTTTTGCAAAACATGAACCAGCCTGTCACTATCATCTTTCAGTCTCCTTTCACCCATTCATTATGGCTATTCTTGGTCTTTGTGTCTGTTCTCTGTTTTATGTGTGGCTTCTTTTATTCTACTTTATGCTTATAATCCACATCATATGTGATTGTTCATTTTTATGGCTATATAGTATTCCTCTGTGCAGCCATACTGCAATTTATCAATTCATCCTGCTGGTGGGCACTTGGCAGTTTTGCGTTTTGGCTTACAAAGAGCGGTGTGATTCCTCTTCCATCACGTGCCTTGTGGTATCAGATGTGGGGAGTACAGCTGAATTTTTAACAAACCTTCCTGGGCTGCACTTTTTGTATTCTTCTCCATTTGGAGCAAGATGAAGAGCAGCATAGTTTACAGTATATGAGGCATTTGTTTTTTCTTTCCTTGGTATTGCTTTTGTGATGGAGTAATGAATTTCCCGTAACAAGCCCCTGGGTTATGATTTAAATTATAGATAACGACTTTTGCCTTCAGGCTCTGCCCCTCATTTCTAAATGAAGAATTGGGTCTTATATCCTGTCATTTTCTTCTTGATTCACCCTATGAAATTGAAGGCCCATGTCATCCAAGGTGGAAGGCAAGGCGTTGGTTAACTTACTGGTTTTACAGGCAGTCTCCTTGGGTTTACTAGTTTAATGAAAACCATATCTTTGGGAAAAAAATATTGGAGTCTGGCCACATATGTGCCTGAGATGGACCAAATCTGGATCATACTGTTGTGTAATCTTTTGGTAGAATTAATCAAGAGGCATTAAAACAATTTATAGCTGCCTCTACCAGCTTTATATCTGACTCCCCCCCACCCCTATGCGTTGCCCGACAAGGGTTTGAAGTTCTGCCATCGTTACTTATCAGCCTGTGGCGGCGAACATAGTTCTTACCAGAGTCAAGATGAAAGGCTGGTAGTTTAAAAAAATTCACGTACTACATTAAAATGCTTTACCTTTAAGAGAATTGGCGAGGTTACCTCTACTCCTTCCTCCCTGCATATATACTAAAAAAGCTAAATTCTTAAATTGGCTTTCTTTACTCCTTCAGTATTTGGAAATCCATTTACAGTTTATCAGTACTACCCCCTTGCATCTGAACTGACAACTCTACAACTGCGGAAGGGCCTGAGTATTTGCTGTTGCATTTCCAGTTTGATGGGCATCTCTGCAAACCAAGAATCACTTTGTACTGATCTCATATACATGGGCTAAATATTAATCTTCACAGCAACTCCAGTGGGGACTGAACAAATCAAAAATTGATGAGCAGGGAGAGCAAGTCTGTAGTATAGTAGTAGTTCCTGTGCATTTCCCTGGCTCTTTATCTGTTGATTTTCCTTCTTATTGCTTTGATGTCCTTTAACATTTTATGTCATTAAAGCATATTAACGTTCAGTTAATGAATAGCAGTATCGTGTTCCCAGATGATAAGTTGGTCACAGTGAACAGGAACGTTAAAAAGAAAAATCAGAAACCAACTCTGGTCCGGTGCTGGCCTAGGCAGTCTCTCCCAGCCTCAGATGTTACCCTTTCTCTATTTGGAACTCCGTGGTTTCACTTCTGGCATCATCTTTATCGAGGCTCCGTCGCCAGGGCTCGTGTGGACACCCCACTGCCCTTTCCTTTGGGAATTGATCCTGAGAATCAGAAAGGTGTTTGTTTCCAGTTGCTGCTCTCCGTGCCCAACCTGCCCGTCGGTGTCCCACAGAGTCTGCAAGACCCACCTTCTCAGTGTCCGTAATGATTTCACCATCACTTTAATACTGCCATATTTTTAGTACTCCAGGAAGTTTTCTTCCGAGCCCTCGAGGTCAAAGTCCAATACCTCTGCATCACGCTGTTTTGATGTTTCTGCTGTAGATATGTTACCAGGCTTGGAGGTACTAAAGTCTTAAAGAGGTGATTTCTGAGTTCCTTCTGTCCAGAACAAAGAATTGAATAAAACAAGCATGAACTGTGGCAAAGTTTCACATTTATTAAAGATGGGAAAAACGGAGCAAGTTTGGAGTAAGTAAAAGTAGGAAAAACGGAGGGAAAAATGATAAAACACACCTTATATAGTAGGGTCGGCTGCTATCAAGACAGGACGGCGAGTGTTTAAGGGCCACAGTAGCTTTTTTGTATTTCCCACTCTACTGTCACGTCCAAGTTATCCTATCAAAACCCTGCTTGAGTTCTCGTGAGAAGACCACGTGTAGGCTTTGGGAATGGTTCAGCACATGTATACAGGGGATTTCCTCACCTCGCTTTTCCCAGCCAGTTTTAGCCCCGCCCTATCTTCCTGCCTCAGTTCAAATCTTTTTTTTATTTTTCCCAAGATTAAATTCTACATTTCAACTTCCTTTTTCAGAATGTTGATGTGCTCCGTTGAGTGAATCAGCCTCTTCTTTTGTGAGGTCCGTTTTAGGTGCTCCTTTCTGTAGTCCGCCAAGCAGGACCCAAAGCACAAGCCTTGGATTTCTAGCAGCTGGTCTTCAGCAAAGCCAGGGGATCAGCACCGTGCCCGAGTTGGTGCCATGGTAAACTGTGTAGCCATCCTGTCTTCCTAGCCTGAGCAGTGAAATTAGGCTAATCCTTTCCTTCTGTTTTCTCATTTTCAAGTATCCACATTTGGCTTTTAGGAATATGTGTTTCTGGAGAAGACATTTAAAAAAGTAATTAAATATAAATCTTCCCAGCCTCTGTGAAAACTTGGGTACCTTCGAATAGGAACATGACCGGACAGTTGTCCCTGGCTGAGGAAATATTTTACCAAAACTTTTAATGTTTTCTGTGGTTCCTATAGAGCAGGTAATCTAAAGTCAAAAATTTTCAGTGTTCTTGCACAACTTGCCAGGGAACACATGTATCAAGTAAGGATTTAAAAATCTCTTTCCTTCATTATAATTTCAGATTGTTCTCTGTCTTGCAACCAAGAGAAAGTTCTATGAATGAAAGATTTCATTACATGAAAGCAAAACTTCTCTTCCGATTTATTAAATGGATTAAAACATAGGAGTATACAATAATGTGCATTTAAACACTAGCTTTTGAGACTAGTTTGTGTAAGGCAAGTGTATTTGTACAGGGAAGGGATTTTTTGTGATTATTTTCCTGCTTGTGCCAATTAAATTAGAACTTAATTTGATACACTGAATTTTTTTTTTTTTTGCAATAATAAATTTCACATCTATCTAGGTAGGTCATTGATGAAAGTAAGGAGAAACTACAACATTGAAATAAATTTTGGAATTCCTTCACATTTAAGTGTTAGGCAAATACTGTTAGCTGGGCGTGGTGGTGCATGCCTGTAATCATAGCACTCAGGAAGCTGAGGCAGGAGGGTCCCACCTGTTCAAGGCCAGCTTGGCTATATAGAAAGACCCTGTCTTAACTCCCCCCAAAAAGAAAGAATAAAAGACTGGCAAACAAAAGATCACTTGAACAGAGTGGGAGAGAGACCAAAGCATTAACACTGAAATCCATCAGATAGGTTGGAGAACAACAGTTGGATACGTCACTGGAAAATTCATGAGACACAAAGAGAGGCACAGGTCATGAGATTTCCTGTTTCTCAAGGGTCTTGAGGTATAAAGCAGAGATATGGCTTATTGGATAGAGGAGGTGTCGGGTCCAACAATAACTAGTGTTCAAACAAAGAGACAATTTAGCTGAAGGAGTCCTCCAAGCAGGACCCAACAGGCAAAGGAAAGAGGTGGCTGCAAAGCAGAGACAGGGGAGATAGAGACAGAGTCCTGACAGCATTTGGAAGAGGGTGACAGGTGTGAAGGAATTGCTCTCTGATATGTGCAAAGAAGGGGCACCAGGCAGGAAAGACAGATGCATACACAAACATGTCTTAGTTGCATTCTTAGTAATTGATGAGACCGCAGACAAGGAAGACAGTGTCTTGAATATGAAGAAAGTGATCAGGATGGCAAAGAATCTGTATTTGGATGGCAGATCCATAATGTGTGAAGATGGCTGTTATTTGACCCGGAAAACACCAGGTTGTGATGCTGATTAAAAGGTAAAGTTGAAGGTATGACAAAGCTTTTCCTGTTCTTTCTCTTGAACACCAAGACTCCCTAACACCCAGGAAGGGGACAAAGATGAGTTTCCTGAGGCAAGAGGACTTTGAGAGGCTGAGCTGCTGCAGAGCCCCAGAGAGATAACTTTGTGACAGAGGGGGCCAAAGTTGTAATTGGTGATACTCTGCAGAATGAACCAAGAAGTGCTTTGATTGTCTAGGGGAGAGCAGTTGCATCGCTAGCTGGACTGTAGTAGTGTTTTTCTTGGTAGGGGAAAGGGATGTAGATTAAAGGGACCCAACAGAGTTAATAAAATTGTTAGGCCCAATAAAATATCACGGATTATGTGTTTGAGTTGCTCTCTCTGCCAGCTCTGCTTTAGGATGTTAGTAGATCTGGACCAGACAGTGAGACTCGGGTAGAAGAATTCTTATTGGAATCACTTTGCAGCAAGGAATGCGATGTGCAATCTATTATTCTTCTTCTAAAACTAAAGCTTTTCTGCCAAGAAATGTAAATTTCCATTTGTGTCAACAAGATGTGAATTAAAAAATAAAAAGTAAAAAAAAAAATACAGATGTTTTTAACTTAAACCAAAGACGCAATGTTTTGGAGTATAGAGTGATTCTTGATGGTGTGTTACTCTCTTGGATGTGTCTCCGGGGTGTTGGGTGAGGCTGAGATTGGCCAGCTTCATTGAAAATTTGAATTTGAGACTTTCCCAGATGGGGTCTTGTCCAGACCTCCTCTAAGAAAGTCTTCCTGGTTTCTACCCACACACTCAATACCTGAGGAGGAAAACTCCTTTCTTCTCTCCAGCCTGTCTTTCTGTTTACCCTGCTCACCCCATGACTGGGGAGCCTTCTCTGGTAGTTCATGTCTAAATACATCAATTACGAGGGCTTTGGGAGGAGTATGGGTTTACCTTCTCCGTAGAAGGTCAAATTTTGTGTTGGACTTCCCAAGTCCTTGACACAGATATGTCTGTGGAAGCTGAGCACAGAAAAGGATCAACCTGGACCAGTTTCTACCATCTACGTGACTCAGGCTGTCTTAACCTCCATGGACCCACTTGTTCTTACAAAGTGCAGAAACATTCCTTCCAACCCTGACTGCCTTTGCATCTTATCTGTATAGGAGGTTACCACTTTGGTGGGAACACAAAGTCTCAATACTCTATTCTTGGTTGGGTTTCCCTATTCCCTTTTAACAAAAGTATATGCCAGGTTACAGCATACAGTTGTCAGGTTTAGAATCATGGGGAATTGATTTGATCTGACATATCAACTCTGTGACTCTGGAGGATGAATTTCTGTACCCCTTTCCATTTTTTTAGGAATGGCTATTTTTACACACTTCACAATTACCAATTTTGGAAACATTAATATGAAGTATTTTGGAAATGGTAGCTGCTTTATTTTTGTGTATATTTTCCAGATGTGTCTTGCTATGAATTGAGTGTTCTTAGTGTGATCTGAGCTACGAATATCGGCACAACACCCTTTTCTGCAAAATTCCAGTGTTATACTTTGGATTATAAATGTTCCTGGAGGGGCTGGGGATTTAGCTCAGTGGTTCCTGCGCCTATCTTGCAAACACAAGGGCCTGGGTTTGATTCCCTGGTAGCCACATACAGTACTGGGTGTGGAGACTCAAGCCCAGCAGCAACCAGGACCACATATCACAGTGCCGGGCATGGTGGCTCATGCCTGTAATCCCAGCACTCGGGAGGCAGAGGCAGGAGGATTGCTGTGATGTGAGTTTGAGGCTGAGCTCAGGGCTGGCCTGAACTACAAAGCGAGACCCTGTCTCAAAAAAATAAAAATAAATGTTCCTGGAAGGCTTATGTGTTAAAGACTTTGTTCCTCAGGGTGATGGTATTGGGAGATGGCGGACACTTTAGGATGTGGGCCCTTGTGCGAGTCCTTTAGGTCATTGGAGGCAGAGGAAACTCAAGACTCTAGAGCCCTCCTCTCATTTTCTCTATTGCTTCTCAGGCATGTGATAGGTACAGTAAAATCTTGGTTTGTGAGCATAATTCATTGCAGAAACATGCTTGTAATCCAAAGCACTTACATATCCAAGTGAGTTTTCTCCTAAGAAATAACAAACTCAGGTGATTCCTTCCACAACCCCAAAATATTCATGTAAAAAATTATAGAATTATAACGTAATGCAAAATAATAAAAAAAATAAAATACAGAGAAAAATCAGCAAACTAACCTGCCTTTACCCTTGAATATCTTCCTAGCTGGTGTCAAGCAAACAAGAAAGAAGAGTTTTTGTGTAGGTCGACTTTCACTATCGCTAATGGAGTTACTGCTGTCGGCTCAGTGGAATCTCTTTCTTTTCACACAACTCTAATGAAGGACCTTGCTTTTGCCTCCTTTCCTTTGGAGGATTTCATGGAAATGTGACATGTCATCATCATTAACTGATTCACACTGTTTACAGCCTTATTTGGATAGTGCTTTTCTACATTTTGCAGAACACTTGCAGAACGAATTACCTGCAATCTAAAGTTTCACTGTAGTTTTGTTCCACCACATGGTCCCTCCATGTTTTGTGGCTTTACCCCTCACAAAGCAATTGACCAACTACTCTGGAACCTCTGAAACAATGAGCCAAAATATGCTTCACATCTTTGTAGTTGATTGTCTTATGTATTTTCTTATAGTGATGGAAAGCTGACTGACACCATCATCTATAAATATTTTGGGCTTTGCATAGGCTGCTTGGACTGAGACACTACCTATCTTTGGAGTCGTAGCTCAAGAGCATCGTCAAACTGAAAGTGAATGACCTTCATTATATTCCAGTAAAACTACTATGGACACTGAAATTTAATTTAGTATAATTTCATGTGTGATAAAATATTTTTTTATAGCTTTTAAAAATGTAAAATCCAGTCTTAGCTCTTAGGTCAGACAACCAGCAGGTTAACAACCATCCTAAGAGAATTTACGTGGTCATTTTTAATAAATATTGCTTGGGGAGAAACACAGTGGATTGCTTGGGAAAATTCAAATGTCTCACATTTCGTAGAAAACCAAGCAAACAAGATACTGATATCTTCAAGAGAAATTTGAAGAAGCACATGTGCTTGTGTGATGAAGTCTGATTTTGAGCTTGATTCGAGTTTCATCGGAGGTGGGTGTTATAGTGCTACCTTGTTCAGTAGACTTAATTCTTTCCATGATTCTGTTTGCAAACCAAAATGGATGAGAACCAACTCAGTAGGTCAACATTGTGCTGAACCACTGAATTTGATATGGTTCTTGTCAAATTCAGTCTGCAGCCAGACTGTTGGAAAGAATTAAGTTCATGAACTGAGACCCACTAATTGTAATGATAGATTATTATCTTTCCTGTGCTCATGAAACAAGGGCTCTTCTCTTTTTCATTCTTGATGAAGGTGTAACTGCTTTGATCTCTTAGTGGAACATCGAGGGTAAATTGGATGGAGTGCATTTGTAGTGTTACATTTATGTAAGGGGAAGTGGCAGCCTTGAATTCTATGGCTTGCCTAGGTTGAACCATTTTTTAAGTCTCCCAGTTCCCTAACCCCAGGACACTTCCATATTTCCGCCTTGTTTTTCATTAGGTAGTATCTAGAACTCATAAGTGACAATTTATAAAGATTATTTTCATCTTATCTTACACTTAACCCCCAGAAAACCCTACAAAGTAAAAGGGGCAGTTTTATCATCTTCCATTTATGGAAGAGGCAACTGACAATCTGATATATTATAAGGTACCCTGACTTAAATACAATTAAGGGCTAGAGGCAAATTTCTGAGCTTGATTTTCTAACTCCTTATTATACTACATGACCACTGATGTCATTAATGCCCAAACATTTAAAAAAGAAATTGAAAAAGAAATAACATCCTGCTATGGTTTCAACTCTTAGCAGTGATTTTCAAGTGGAGGTGTATGTTAGGAGAATTTTAGCTTTCAAAGTACTGCATGCGCCTCCTGTAGAGGGGGGAATGAAATTATTTTATTTTTGGTAAGGGGCCCATGTAAATTGATTATTTATTTTGGTTCTTTTTTGCTGTAACTCCTTTGGCGCTCAGTGAAGCACTGCTGTCTTTTTATGGCGAACACCATCATTAAAAGAAATTGAAAAGATGCTTGTTAGTTGTAATATTGCACAGAGAGAGGTACATCTGGCTCTTTGAGGAAGAGTTACAATTCCTAATAGTGCATTTTAAGAAGTGGTCTGGTTTTGTTCTTGATTTTCAGAATGGGAAAACTTTCTTAAATTTGCTGTAATTTGATAGTCTTCGTTTGCCTGAGAGGGCAAGTGCATAGTATGATTTTACTGATTCTTTTGATACTGCTACCCTGCTTAAAGGAGGAGAGTATACTCCTGGATAACGTGAAGTCTCTTTCATTTGTTGTTAGTAAATAGCTCTAGTAAAAGTGCTTCCAACTGCGAGGTTTTTTTTTTTTTTCCTTTTTCTATAAATGATGTGCTTCTTTAACTATTGGACACATGCTTCTTTCAGTAAACTTTTAATAAACTGAGGAGGATTCATGCGTCTGGGTCACTTTGAGCTCTTGGTGTTAAGAATGTGCTCCCTTCCACTTTGGGAGCTAAATACAAACTAAATACTCACTTTTTGCGTCGATGTCTGCACCAGTTCCTCAGTAGACATTGTTAAATATTCCTTGGGAAAATGGCTCTTAGGAGCCTGGGAACACCATCAGAAGATAACAAGTTGTGGTAGGAAAAGGGTGGAGAGAAATAAACTCACAAGAAATCATTGAGCGTGAGCACGAGAAATGTCATTTGTACTGTAAGATGCTAACCTGGTCCAAGACCCAAACGTGGCAATGATACCAGCAGTGGTAGAATAAGAAATTAAAAGAAATTTCTGAACTGCTTTTCCGAATCTGGTTTGAAATTCACAGTTACATTCACTGAAGTGAAAGCTTGGAATCTCCTTTCCTGACTGTCTTTGTTGGGACAGATAGTGTATGTGGACCAAAGTGACTAACTTTAGTGGTGATTTAGAGAAACGACAAGTGCACGTTGATTTCTACAGGCTTTGGACTTTCTTTACAGAAGATACTTTGTGAGGCCCACAGGAAGGAGCTGTAACTTCCACGAGGAAGTCATGCCACACTGCTCACTCACTTGAAGAATGACGTCTTAGTCTGTTCCTAAGATTAGCTAATTTATTTATTATTATTATTTTTAATGAAGGCTTACTTAGCTCACAGTGGCCAAGAGCAGGGTATTGGCATCAGCTCAACATCTGCTGAAGACTTTCTTATGTGTCACAGCTCGGTGGAGAACATCGCAAGGTGATGTAGAACAAGCTTGCCAGAGAGCTCACGTTTTGGATCAAAGCAGCTCCCATAATAACTTCCTCACCTATCACTCTAGGAAGCAGTTCTTCCACTGATGAGGGCAGAAGACTCCTGATCGAGTGGCCTCCCAGAGGTCCTCCTCCTCAGTAGTACAGTGCTGGGAATCAGGTTTCCACCTTGTGGACTTTTAGGGGATGCATTGGTATCGTAGTGAACACCTTTAAACATCTCAGTTAATCTTTGTTAAGCCTCAGGACTGGTACCTGAGTAAGTGGAGGATGATCCTGCGTACCCGGCAGGCCTGTGAGGACTGAGGAAGATTCATGTGTCTGAGTCACTTACAGCTCCTGGTGTTAAGAATGTGCTCAATAAATGTGAGCATGTTAGGAATTCTATTGCAATTTTCCCTTTTCAAGCTTTCAGAAGTGTCTTGGTAAAGCCCGAGTTCACCAGTTTGCCTGGGAAGACATCTGAACATCTATGGTACCACGGTGTGAGAGGAATTTATGTGTAGATGTGGAATAATTAAAGTGATAATTTTTTCATGTGTGTGTGTGTGTGTGTGTGTGTGTGTGTGTGTGTGTGTGTGTGTGTGTATTGCTGGAGATTGAACTCGAGGCCGTTGCGGTAAATGACATCTCCAGCCATTTTAAAACAATTTTTATTTTGAGACAGAGACTCTCACTGAGTCACAGAGTTGCCCAGGCTAGGTCTGAACTTGCAGTCCTCTTGCTTCCAGATCCTGGGGTGATGGAATTACGGTTGGATACCACCGTTAAAGAACCTCCTATGTGAAAATCTCCATAAAACCCTATACCAGTGTCAGATATTCTTAGCATGTACAGGTAGCCTCCTACTTCCTAACTTTATCCCATAGATTTAAGGAGCAGTTCAAAGGAAAACTTAAGTATATAAACTGATGGGAGGAGGTTTTAATGTGTGTGCACTTCATTTTTATTTAAGAGAATTATAATAAAGGTCTCATGTAAAGTAGAATTAAAGTGAAAAGTCAAATTAACTTTATCTGTATTCTAAAAGAATTGAGAAATATGAAAACATAAGGGAAGAAGTAATCCATAACTGTGTTTTCATGTTCTTTTGGAACATTTTCTTAATTTTTAAATATAATCTAGTTATAAATTTCAGAAATGATTCTGTATTTTTTTTCCTCTTTCCTCCTCTCTTCCAAAACTTAAATACTAAAAAAGTTAAGAGGCTTAGTAGCTTCAAGGATAGATGGATGCTAGATTCTAATCTTAACTTTGCTATTTTCCAACTGATTTTGTGGACAGTTACATCTGACGCTTTGTATCTGTATGTAATTAGGATTGTGACCATATGAACCCTGTTTGTGTTGCAAGGTGCCCACAACAGTACCTGGTATTAAGTAAAGGTCTGTGTAATGAGTGTATCTCTTACTTTCCTATGTCCTTTAAGATCTCCGAAAGCACTGTAGGTATTTACAGCCATAAGATTGCACTGTAATATAAAACACCAAATGTTTATTTTATTTTCCTTATTAGAAATAACACTTGAACAGTATCCTTGAATGTAATTTATTACCCTTGCTAATTCTTTAATATATATCCTAGAAATCCAGTTGCTTGCCACACCTGGCCAATTATAGAACTATTTATACTTTTAATACTGTGTGAAAGTCACTCTCTCCCAATATCCTCCATGAGACTCAGTATTATTTCTTCTACTGTTTCATTGTAATGTCCCTAATTGTTCTCAGGTTGCAAACTTTGTACCTAATGTGTGTATGTTCCTAGAGGGCAAGGCAGGCAAATTGCAGCTGGTCACCATTTGGACTCCGTCCAGCCTACTACTTACTCATTATTGTTGAAATAAATTTTATTTTGAATATTAAAGATAAACAGCACAATATTATGGGATCCCTACACATGGTAAAAGTTAGTGTAGTGAAATAAATATCCATATCCATCATCTCACGTAGTTATGAATTCTGTTAGTCATTTTCCCATTGCTAGGGCCAAATACCCCTGAGACCCACGATTGAAAGGAGGAGAGATGTATTGTGGTTGACAGCTTTTAGAGGGTTGAGTCCATGGTAGACTGGAGTCAAGGCTGAAAATACATGGCAAAAGAGCACAGCAGAAAGAAGCTGCTCAACGCATGGCCACCAGGAAACAGAAGGGTGGAGCTGGGGATAAGAGTACACCCATCCCGGCCATATCCTAGTAACCATGTCCAACCAGGCCCCACCTCCTAGCAGCACAATTACCTTCCAGATCCAGTGAATGAATCCATTGTTGTGTACGGTGTCTCCATGATCCAGTCACTTTCTGAAGCCTCACTCTGAATACATGGAGGGACCTTCTCAACCGAAACCCTAACACCAATTATTTCTTGTTTTTGTGGCAGGAGCAACTGGAATCTACTGATTCAGTATGGTCCCACCTACAGTACAGTTTTATAAGTGTAGTCCTTATCTTACATATTAAGTGTCTAGATGTATTCATTCTGCATATCTGCCACTTTGTGTTTGTCTATCCTGTTTGGTGTAGTACAGGCGCTTACAGTGATTTTTAACATTCTTAAGTGTGACATGTGAAAGTTACATGGCATCCAAATTTTAGTGTTCATAAAGTTTTATTGGAATGCAGCCAGGCTTGTTGGCTTGTATACTGTCTCTGCCTGCCTTCACCCCACACTGGCAGAGGTGAGTGATTGTGAGATGTGTGGCCCCGTGCTTTAGGGTCTTGACCAAAATTCAAGTCAAATGTGTTTTATATTTCTTGGCACCAAGAAAGGAGATCTGATAGCCAGGTACTGAAGTTGAGGCTTTAGGCAGATGGCTCAGGCTCCAAGTTCTACCCAGGCTCAGCCGTGGGACCTGGCGAAGGCAGTTTCCTTCTGGTCTAGGTAACGAGGATAAGGGAGTGCTTTTCCATAAGGTAGACTGAGGATCAGGACAGGTGAGGTGCTTACTTCTGCCTCACAGGTACAGGCTGCTGTGGCTAATGAATGGGTCTGTGCTTAATTGATGTTCATTGGCAGGGTTTTGAAAGTGATTGGCAGGAAGAATGAGCAGCCTGAAATTATCTGTATTTTAGAATGATAGATGACTTTGATCTCCAATTTATTTGCTCTCTTGTTTTTATTGCTTCTTCTCTGAAATAAATTACATCCCCTTTGGCTTCCAGACATTAAGTTCTCCTTAGTGTTTCTGGAAAGCTGGAATTGTTTCTGGAAAGAGGCTTCTCTGTCTCACTGAGGGGGCTGCTGTTGTCACCTTCCCTAGCCTGTGTCTCTGCTGAACCTCCTACCCTGCTGTGTCCGTGACAGGTTTTGGCGACCCTTCCTCCTCCTTCTTAGATAGTGTCTGAGTCCTTACTTCTACCACTGAGAATTTTCTGAAGTTGCAGACTTTTATGGCCTCGTAGGTTTTCTGAGGGAAAACTGTGAAGAATCAAAAAGTAGTCTTTGCATTTGGATTTATCAAATGCAGTGTCCTAGCCCAGGTCACAGTGGCCAGTAGAAAAGGGTCTCTGTTGCAGAAACCTGGGCCGATAGCACCTGGCCTTCATCCAGCCACTGATCAGCATAAGTGAGTCCTGCTCTGTCCCTCAGGGTGTCATGGTGACCTCCCGCTGATTTGGGTACAATCATGGTATTATCTTGGTATTTCCAGGAGGGTCTGATTTCTGCAATGGAGTCAGCACAGTTTGTAAAATTTTATTAAAAATATAATACCCCCATATGCTCCGGTTTTCTCATTAAGTTGTCATCTAAAGACAGAAACATGCAACATCACCACAGCAGCTGAAACCAGTTAAGTGTGTGTTCATTTCTGCAACATAAAAAGAAACAGTAGAAAGGTTCCCAAGTGGACTTCGCTGGGCGAGGGAAGGACGGGAATCTGGCTACCACACCTGGAAGAAGCAGCAGGTAAGAGCTGCGACCTACAGAGGCTTCCGGCCTTCAAGGGAAGCCGAGCCCTACATCCTCGCTGCTGCTCAGGGGTTGAGCTTAAACTCCAGAGTGAAAGATCCTGCCTGTCTGAGGGTGCAGCCAGCTAGAGGCAGCAAGAAGGACTCCCTGGCCTTGTGAAGAGGCTTTTCATTGTCTTTGTTAAACGGTTGGCTGTGGATCTCATTATGGAGTCTTAACTGCTCCGGTCTCTGTGTGCAAAGTCAGAAGAGGCCTGATGGTTCTTTGCTTGAGAAAGGCGAACACAAGGTGGGCGTAGTTATGCCCGTGTCTACTATCAGCACTCTTTGGAAGCTGAGGCAGGAAGAGTGGAGGATTGAGTCCATCCTGGGCAACTTAGTAACTAAGCAAGTATATGTCTCAAAATAAGCACATAAACGGGCTAGCTTAGTGTGAAGGCCCTGGGTTCAGTCTGTAGAAATTCAAAACTATCCAAAACAAAACAAAGTACTAAACCCCATAGAAACAAAACAAAACAAAGGTCTAAGGTGAGTTCTGTCATGCCTAAGTGTTTGGAACACTGTTCTTCACCGATAAGTATAAATGTGCTACTAAGAGGAAATTTTTTGACTTTGCTGGGAGTTTCTTGTACACTGTATAAGTAGCAGTAAGTCACTACTAGTAGGCTAACAGAAGTTTGTGATATTGCAGAATTCTTAATCCAAGCAAGTGTCTATAGAATCTCATGGACAATAAGGAAGAGCTCACCTTTCCTTGCAAAATGGAGCACCTGGGACACTATTTTCCTTTCCCAGGTCCCTGCGGGTGGGGCTTGCTTGGCCTGTGATGCCTCTTAAGAAGGTGAAGGTTGGTTAGTGCCCTTGGGGTCACACTTAGAGGCCCTGAAGATCCTGGGGGATCTTATCCTCAAGCTTCAGGATCATCTTTCCAGTGTGGCTGGGTCTCTGTTCTCCTGAGTTTAGGGGCCTGAGGGAAATGAACTCTGGGCCACAGGGCTCCTGGAGGCCTCAGGCAAACTGGGCGAGTTGTCTGCTCATCTTGTCCTTATCTTTTCCCAGAGGCAGGAGCTGCAGGCTCTGCTTCCCATCAAAGCTCTGTGCTATGGTGGAGTAACAACCTTTTCACTACATTTCAGTTTATCTGCAGTCTTATCTTGCTCCCTGCCTTCTCCCTTCCATCCCAGCAACATCTTTCAAAGTTCTGTGGAGCTCTGTAAACTAAGCAGTCTAGGTATGAGGTAGGAATCTAGCCTTGGGTTGAGCAAGAACCTGCTTTAGGAAGCAGATCATTCCAAGGATGACCAGTGAGGTATTGGTCAGTCTAGACCAAGTTTTACTTCTTGGCAAACAGTATGAGACTGTTGGATAAGGAAAAAGTCACTCTTGTGAAAGGCATTTTCCACTTTCTCCCTTTTCACCCTGGGGCAACCTGTCCTGGTCTATGAAAGTGGAAGAGGATAAAGAGGGAATCCCGCACCACTCAGCAGGGAAGGTTGTCACATTTCTCCCAAACTTCCCATCCTGTGGCCGCCCTCTTGAGTCGCAGCCCTGGCCACAGTTTAAAGGTTGCAGACAAAGCCAGCAGAGTCCCTCTTGATCCATCTGGGCCCCTCCCTCTGCCATCCATCACTGTCAGTGGGAGATGTATGTGTGGCTGCGCCAGGGCAGTGTCTGACCCCAAGGGGACGGGCAGTGCTCATAGGAAGGCATTGTTTGCTCAGACCGTGGAAGCCGAACTCCAGGCATTCCAGAAGCAGCCCTTGGGCGTGGGCGGTGTGCAGTCCAGGTGGAGAGGCAGTTCTAGCGTGAAAGTCTGCAGGAACTTTATTCCCCCTGCCTAGCACAGTTCTGCTTATGCACTCTGCTTCTTCTCTTTTCCATTTCTGATTGGCATTGTAGGGGGATTCTTGAACAGGGAGGCAGGGACTCAAATTACTGGGTTTTTATTCAGAGAGCGTCAAACTGTAAGTAATCAAGTAAGAGATAAGCTGGGAGAAACGCATAATAGGGAAAATATGAAATAATGCCTTTTCCAAACACAGTGGGACAGTTGGCCAGGAGGAAAGTGGAGACGGATGCTCCGAGCTTCCTGCGTGACAGGAGGGCAGGGCCAGAGCTCTATAAGCACAGAAAAACTTCAGCACCACACGAAGCCACCGCCGCTGAGCCTCTGTGTGTGAGGACCCCATCAACCAGCAGTGCAGAGCGAGGCCCACGTGCGTCCTGAGCCCGGGAGGAACAGGATGGTGCTGGTGTTGTGTCACGCTGGCCCCATCTCAGCATCGGTTTGTCAGCTGGGCTCTGCTTGGTGTTTCTCAGAAGCAAGATTAGATTGAGAGAGTCTTAATGGACCAGTGTCTTATGTTTTCAGAAATTCTATGCACGAAAATGTAGTTCCCCGCCCTTTTATTGGTGGTGTACATCCAGGCCTTACTGCCAAAAACCCAGCCCAGGACTGGACCTCTTGTAAACAGGATGGTATGGGTCGGAGTTTTCTCTGCTGCATTTACTCACCTGGGACACAGATTTGCTACCTGGAACCTGTGCTGAATACCTTGTCCTGCTACCATCTCCCGGGGCCTGCGTATGGATCAAATGAGATGATGTCCATGATGGTGGTAAAGATTACTAAAAAAGGACGAGGCATTTGCTGGTGAGCAGTCGGCACCAGGCATGTGCGTATTTATTGAGCCTCAGCCTGTTTCATTTCAAGGTGACTTTACCATTTGATATCAAAATCACAAGGCTCCACCAACTTGGACCTTAAGCATGGAAATACTATTTTCTTGTTAAAATCCCATTCACCTAGAAAGCCGAGGATCGGACTTTTTTCTTCTCTCCCCCCACTTCACATTTTGCTTCTTCCTCCCAGCCCCCTCCCGCCCTCCTTTTTTGGCTCAGTGCAATCTGAGTACCACTTTTCTGGGAAAGCCTGATATTCTGACTTCAGTTTTGTAATTTAATGATGGAGAATTTCCTTAGTAAACCAAATTTAGAGTCCTAGAATGCTTATCTTATATCCAGACCTTGAACATAAAAGGCATTTTCTACCCGCAATTGTTCATTTAATGAGCAATTGCAGAGTGCAGGCCGGTTGAGGGATTGAGCTATATGCACTATTATTGCAAGAAGTATTCCGAAATACCAGAAATAGGACGTAAGCTCTGATCAGGGAGACTACGAGCACAATTACCTTCTTTTCAAATCCTTCTGTGACACTGCGGGAGGAAAAAGGACTTTGAAACTTGAAAGGAAAGAGCTTGCTTTCAACCTCAAAAGCTAGGAGGAAGGGCTCTGAAATTTGCTCAGAATTCCCAATTCACCATTAGCCTGTTTCTTCCTTTAGCCTCAAGGCATTCTCCGCTTTTTGAAAAGATGTTAAGAAATTCAGTCACAATAGAGAGCCTAGTTTTGAACATGTTTCACTCGGTCCATTGAGGTCTGGGCTCCAGCCTTTGTGTGGGGTGAATTGAGCTGAGAGGCTAGCTGGTTGGAGAGAGGCGAATGAGGAGTCGCTGTGCAGTCGCAAATTCTGGCAAAGGAAAAAAAAAACCTCACCCTTCCTTTATTTTACAATATGCATTCCTGTACAATCCTGCTAGTGGCAATATGTGGAGGCCAGCCTGTCCCAAAGTCAATACGGAGTACTTGGTTTATAGCAACTCTTGTGAAGTTTGTCTTGTAATTGAAGCTGCTGTTGACCTTGCTTGGGGACCATTTGTAGAACCGTTTATTTAGCATAAACTGAAATAATAAACCCTCCTTCTCCAGGGCCGATTGTGATAGGGTGACATTAGTTTGATTTAATGATTAGCCGCCTGACCCTTCTGCTGGAGAGAGCGGCTTGAATAGGGAGAGTTCACTCCGAAGCACTCGCAAAGAATACTAATGAGCTTGTTAAATTTAGCATGGCTCCAACCACTTTTAATTCCTCTAATGGGAGCCTGGGAGGAGAGGGAGAGGGAGAAGTAGAGAGAGAGAGAGAGAGAGAGAGAGAGAGAGAGAGACAGACAGAGAGACGGTGAATATTCCTAGAGGGTCTGTCTACACAGCCAGAGAAAGCTCCCCAAGAGAAGTTTGCAGAAAGTAGCTAGCCAGAGCTTGGGCACTGTGTTGTAAGTATGCTCCGCTCTCTTACCCTGAGCAGCTTCCAGGTCTGGGTCAAGAGGGAAGCAATGGAATTAAAATGGGATTGTGTGTTGGGGGGCCGGTCAGCTGAGCCACCAGTGTTAAGGGAAAGGGGTGGTGAGCACGTGCACTCGGAGCTCCTCATTAGCCGGGTTATTTAAGTGACAGGAGCTGTCCCTACTTAGCGATGCTTGGCAGACTTGGTTTTAACATTGGAAGAATTGCTGGAAACTTTTCTCTCAAGTCTCATGCTTCCTCGGCTGCGGTGACAGAGTGCGCGGGAGTCCAGAAGCCAGCTTTCAGGAGTGTGTGTGTTGGAGTCGTGCTTCATGTAGTAGGATTACTTTGTCCAATCCTTTACTATCAACATCCTTGGCACTTCTGCAGCGAAGTGGCTTTTAATCTGTCTGAGTTCCCAGCACCAAGGGTGCCCGAATCCATGTCTGTTGCCTTTGGCGGAGTTTGGAAAATCCAGGGCAGTTCTCAGATGTGATGCTTTGGGCAGCTGCCCCTCTAGGGGTGGGAGTTTGTTCACTTGCACTGGAACAAGGATATGCAGGGAAAAGAAAAAAAAAAAAAAACAGAGAATGTAAAAAGTGGGATTGCGATTATGGTGTTTCAAGTCCATTTTTGTTTTTCCTGAAAGTTTTTAGTGAGTTGCATGTTCGGTTTGACCTCCGGGTGTGCAGCTGCGGAGCAGAGAGAAACACAAACAGTTGCCCTGTGTTTGGCTGTTAAAAGTCCATTGGCAGATGCTCTTGGAGCAGTGGGCTGTTTGCTTACATTTTTGCAGCCGACTCCTGCTTGTTGCCATGGCGGACACTGTGTTTCTGTCAATAATTTGGCCTGGCATAGCCTGTCTGCACGAACTCTCTAACTTCATTGAACAACTCGGCTCAGTGGAACAGGACAAGACAGCTTTCGTTTTTTTGGCTTCTGCCGTGGCTACTGAATTCGTAAGAGCGGGCAGAAATATAGCTTGCAAAGTTTTGCTTCCAAGATTGGTAGCTGTTTGCATTCGGCAGCATGTGTACTGTCAGGTTTTTATCTGAGAGTGTATCAAGAGCAGCTCGGCTCAAAGTAAACCATACAATCCTTGTCTGCTGGAATCTTCTTTCTGGGGGGAGTGTTAGGTAGAGGTCTCATAGCACCAGAGACTGTAGAAGGGACTGATGTGTTTTTCTATCTTAAAAACATTCTCGTCAGCATTTCATTTTACACAAGGGAATAACTTATTTTCTGTATTAAGTATTTAAACTTTGGTTCCTTCTTATTCTAACTTTAATAGACACACAAGTTGGGATTCCACACTCTTTCTCCCTGTTTCTTGTGCCTTTTTCCCAGGAGATTAGGGTCAGGGATGGAAAGAAGGGGGGTGGATGGCTTTCTGGTCAGACTGTACTGATTATTAAATTATTGGTGAAGTTGGATTCAAATACTCATTGTAGAAAGACAGCGGTTCAAAGAAAGTTGAGTTTATTATAAGGATGCCGTTTTCAGAGAAAGAAAACTTAATTTCTACTAGGAAGATTAAGTCAAGGAAATCCTGTTTTAAACCTGGAACAGATTAGTGGAGCTTGGTTATTCTTCTTTCCCAGTGAATGTTAATTGGGTTTTAGAGCCCCCCCCACCCCCCGGAACGATGTCTAGTCCCATTTGAAGGTCCGTTCTACAGAACGTGCAGCTCCGCTAGAAGTTCGCTTCAGGTTGGAATTTCCAACAGAGGTCTTACACAAAGTGCAAATTAGTGGAAAATATGACTTGCTGCATTTGTGGATAACAGGCATTTTTATAAAACCAGTATAAGTTTTAGCAGTTTTGACAGTCTTTTGCATTTATATAACTGCAAAGCCCTGTTCCTAGGCTCTGTAACTTCACTGCTAATGAAGCACAAGGGCGGAGTAATGCCTGAAAGTATTAGTCAGAAGGGAAAATGGAAATGGAGGAGTTGTTTTTTGTAGCTTGTTTTAAAATTACCAAACGCACGATTTGAATTGCTTTTAGAAGGATTAATGTGAAAATGTGGGGTTAGGCCAGTTTTTGTGTTTTTTTTTTTTTTTTTTTTTTAGTTGTTGCTTGATAGATTAAACTCGGAATGTACACCTTAATTATAAGGTTTTGGGTGAAGATCTGCACAAAACAATATTAAAATAATATTTCACAGCAACCTGAGAGTAAGTCAGCAAATTTTGTGCTTTGCAAGCCATTTGCTAGGCTAACAATTCATTGCTTATTTTTCAAGCCTTGCACCTGAGCAGAAAGACTGAAGTTGCTATTGGTTTTTGGTAGTTGAAGTCCTTAGTTGACAAAAAATAGTATTTGGTTATTTTTTAGTCTATACTTTCATGGACTGTCTATGTGTATGGCTGTACTTCCTTCTGAATTTTTAACAAACTTTGAAACTATCAGTCCCAGCTTTTGTGGTTTGGGGGGGAGTTTTAGCTGTTTGTCTCTGTACTGTTGATATTCTGAAAATAACATTATAATCTGCAATAAGATATGTTCAAAATGTGACTGTCTGAAATGAACAACAGTCTTATTCAATACATCCGCCAAATACAGTTTTTGATTTTTATTTCGACTTGTAATTTTATTTTTTGGTATCAGGGATTGAACTCAGGCTCTTGCTTGAACAAGGCAGGCACAGTGCCGCTGAGCTAAGTCCCCGGAGCCTTGATATTTGCTTTGAGATGAGGACTGTGAAGCTGTTTTCGAAGCAGATGGTTAAGTGATACCTGGGCGTTTTTGTGTCCAGCAGCACTTCCTGCCAGAGCACGGCATGTTGATGGAGTGCGGAACTTGCTTGGAGGTGCACAGTTAAGAAGGTTCACGTGACTAGGACAGATGAATCTGGCCACATGCCCTGGGCTTACCTGCCAGGTCTGGTTGGATTCTGTGGGTTGGTCACGTTTGTAGAAAACTGTGGTGGATAGACAGGAAGTTCTCACAGATCAAAGGAGCAGAAGTATTGGGGAGCTGGGTATCAATTCCACATGGAGGTCTATCTGTGTGTTTCTTACCTGATTGAAGAAATGTGTAGATAGGTGCCAATGTCACTGGAGCTTCCCTCCTAACCTCCGCAGTGTCCAAGCCCAGACTTCCGGTCTCTGTCCCTTTCCCTCTTAGTGTCCTGGTGCTGTGAGTGAGCAGAGGCAGGAAATGTCTCCTGGGAGGTACTGTACCTTTGCATCATTGGTTTCTTTATGGCTTGACATCCCTGGGCTTTCTGTTTCATATCCGCCTCTCTTAAGTCTGGGTGGTTATGAATATGACATAAAAAACAAAACAAAACTCTGCAGAAACTGTTGGATCACTTTTTACTAGGTCATCCTCTGAGGAGCTAAGACCAGACACCCCCCAGAGCCACCAACAGCCCCACTGGGCAACTGGACTCGTCATCATCCTGGAGACTCTTGTTTCCTCTGGGAGGACACAGGGCAGCTGGATACACATATGCTGAGGCTGGTGAACCCTGCAGCCCTGTGTGGGACCTGGGGAGCCTGAGGGTTCTTGGCATATGTGTGTGGAAAGCTCCCTTGGCAGAGTCAGCCCTGCGACTGAAAATGGTTTGTGTACCCGGTGGGTCTGGGCTTAGCAGGCTCATTTCCTGCTTCACCCCTCCCTGTGTATTCTGGACCTTCCTTCATAGGCAAGTGTGTCTTACAAGCTTTGCTTCACAGGTGTGTAGCACATCCAGCTGCCAGGGAGGGGAAGGAGAAGACAGAACCGATGATTGAGGGGTTTTTTTTGATTGCTCCTTAATGTGGCTTTTAGAATCTCTCATTCTCCATCTTTCTTCAGAGGATGAAAGTCCTGGACAGATCTATCACCGAGAGAGAAGAAACGCAATCACAATGCAGACACAGAGTGTGCAGGGACTCAGCAAAGTCAGCGAGGAGCCTTCGACGTCCAGCGATGAGAGGGCCTCGCTGATCAAGAAGGAGGTCCATGGGTCCCTCCCACACCTGGCGGAGCCCTCTGTGCCCTACCGCGGGACCGTGTTCGCCATGGACCCCAGGAATGGTTACATGGAACCTCACTACCGTAAGTGCTTCCTGCCCCTGGGCCTCTGCTCAGGAGCCATGGGAGAGGTGGTGGTGGGGGGGTGTGTGCGCATGTGTATGTTTGTAAATTACTAGTCATGTGTCATTTCTAAAAATCCATAACTTTCTCTCCATCTTTCTCTTTTTCTACTTCTACACCTTGTCCATTGATTCTTTTTCTTAGAGAGAGGGATGTTCTTACCTGCTAAGGCTATTTCAGGCTGTTATCAGGGTAGCCTTCAGAAAGATGGTCAGTCCATTCATGGCAAATGCCCGGGGACCTTTCCTGAGGACCAACCAGAAGCAGACTCGTTCCGTGCAAGGAAATACTGCAGGAGAAAAATTGGTTGGTGGGGGAAGTGATTAAAGCAAGCTGCATTATGAGTCTTTAATGACAACTGTTTTCATTTTTAATGATTTCAGAGTTAATGATTTTGGCTATTCCTGTGTTTTAATGGTCTGTTCAAACAAACCTCCTTTAGAAAGTTGGTGGTAAGTTTATTAACGTGGAAGAATTTTGTTCTCACCGGAGATGCTGGAAGTTCCTTTTCTAGCCCTAACAAACTTTTAAGAGATTGACCAGGACTCTGAGCGCAAGTGTGAAATAGTTCTTTCCAGAGAAAGGATGCAAGAAAAACTATATAAGGGTTCATTGTTATTACTGGCCTGTTTCTAGTTTTAAAAAAATTATAATTTGGTGGCGGGATAATGAAGTTCATATTGAGGTGCCAAAGCACGCACCTCTTAATTACAGATTTATCACCTTGCCAGGACTCAGACTTGCCATTTCACCTTCCTGGCACCAGCTCTACGTGATCCATTGAGGTCCAGTGAGGGGGACTGGTTTGTGTTTCCTTTTTCCCACATCATTCAGAAATTTTAGTGTTTTAAGGCAAAAGGTCATTATCCAGATGACTGATTAGTGAGGACAGCTGATTAGTGCATAGGTTTTTTTTTTTTTTTTTTTTTGGCCCAAGAAAAGTGCCCAGGATAAAAGCTAATTTCGTCCCTTCATTAGTTGGCTTGCAGCGAAGGGGAATGCGTGCCCATCAGATCAAAGGGCCTCTGAGCAACCTTAAATCCCCCCAACTGCCACTCTCACCCCTACCAGATTATATTGTTAGGGAAAAATGGAAGATACATTATGTTTTAAGTGTCAAGGTTGTTTTTTAAAGAACTGGCCAGAAATGTGGCAATAGCAGACTTTCGGATTCTTTTTAAGGTTTTTCAAGTTTTTTTTTTTTTTTTAAGGCTACTTCCCCTCTATTCGGAAAGTGCGTATCAGTCTTATCGCTGCAAAAGTTGTTTCTATAGATAGAGAAATAAGGTGGTGACATCTGGGTCATGGATTCTTCCTTCCTTCCTTTTAGGTTTATGGTTTTTTATTTTTTCTTTTAGGAATGAGGTTTTAAAAATAGTATTGGTTGGCTTTCTGCGTGAGCATGTTCTGCAGTTATCCACAGTGTATTTGCATTCGTGAGTCTCTTTTGAATAAAAACCAGGGCTTTGCGTATCCTTCCTACCTGTGTTTACATACCCTGCTAGCACACTTACTTTTTTCCTTTGTAATTAAGTCTAGCTGCTTATACACAGCCTCTCTGTATTGTTTCTGCCCTTCTGTGTGAACACAAACTTTTCCCATTGCATATTGATGTTTTGTTTTCTTTTCCAGATGCCCACTAATTAGTGAGGTATTTAATTAGTCAGGACAGCTGACGAGAACGTCCCTTTTGGCTGCAGGTAGTGGGCAGAGAACCGTTAACTTGCTCTGTGTATGCAGTTGGCAGCTTGATCTTGATTCATTTGTTTCAACGGTTTCCGGCTCAGTCCTCTGCCCCTCCCCTGGAGGGCTGGCTCTCTCTCCTCCTCCCTCTGAGGTCTGCTGGGACCCACCTCCTAGGTGGGATGACAACCAACCCTGGACACTAGAGAGCTCGTAGTAGGATTTGAACTCATTTATTGTTTTGAGGGCACAGTACCCTAAATGGTACTAGCTCATTTTCCCCCAGTACATTATTCCAATCAGTATTAAAATTATGTGGTAACTTATGAACACCATGAGTTGTCACCAAATGGCAAGTGTGATTTTTAATGACTATCTCCATGTACTTTCTAAGTTGATCTGAATAAACTGGATCCTCATGGGGCTCGTAGGAACAGGAAACCCTGCACGTTGCACAGACTGGCCAGGATGCAGGGAACTTGGGTTCAGGTTCCAGTTTTTCGTTCACTACCCGAGTGACCTTCACCAAATGTGCTGTGACCGCTCCAAGGATCTTCCTGTCTCTTGAGTGTCCTTGGCTTGACTGTCTGTGCCCCTGGTACTCTCATGGGGTTTAGGACAGAGCAAACGAAGTCTTCAGTAAAATCTGTGGTACGTGGTAGGAGCCTCAGAGTTACTGAAGTGGTTCTCTTCCTTGTCCTTTTCCCCCTCCCTTTGTTTTTTTCTCTTCCATCACCACCATCTGCAGGGTCGCTATCCTCAGGTGGTTAGTTTGGTCTCTAAACCACGTGACTTCTGTGAGCATCGTAGTGGTGTTTGGTTCAGGGTCACCTGGCTTTTTCAGGCTCTTCTGAAAGAAACTAGTATCTTCTCAGATGCAGATTAGTCAACAAATGGCTTCGAAACCTGAGGAAAACACTTGGAGGTGTTCGAATTCTGTTCTCTGACTTTTCCAGAGATAATCCTTTCTTGTGGAATTCAAGGAGATAGTCATAGTTGTTTCCTGTTTTGTATGCAGAAACATCATAAAGCTTTTAAATTCTTGAGATGTCCTACCATTTTAAGTGCTTAGCAGAAAGTGTTTTATGTAACAAATAAAAACTTAGTAAACACAGAAAATAAAAAGGTGCAGTATTACTTATTCGTATCCAGTAATGTAAAGACATCTAAAACTACGTCTTCAGATTCAGGTAGGATATGACTTGACTTTTTTTTTTTTTTTAAGAGGTTCTAACTACTACAAAGGTTGTTTAATCTTCCACCACTGTCACAAGCATTTTGTTAGTACTTGGTGATAAAGTCTACTTACCTCACATGGATTTAATTAGCCAAGCAAAGCTAGTGACTGACGGGCATTGAAGGTGATCGATTTCCTAAGAATTTTTTCTTTTCCAGTGTATTTGAAAAGTACCCTGTCTTTAGAAGTCATACAATTCTGATCAAATGTGTCCTGGTCTGTAGGATGTACCAGAGTTGCACGTACACTGCAGACCCTTAGATGTTCAAGGTGCAAAAACAGCCTCCTCGTGGGCCGTTCCCTTTCCTCCAGCTGTCTGCCAGCTCGGTTAGAGAGAACAGGCCCCTCCAACCCTGTGTTTCTGACTCTGAGCACTAGCAGTGATTCCTTCATGTTTCTGTGGTTGGAAAATGTAGATGTTTCAAGATGCCTAATTTGTGCTTCTATATATACTGACTTTGTGTTTCTAAAGTGTGGGTAGGCTTCCTGTAAGACCGGAAAAAGAGGAAAAAAATATCCTTTTTTAAATTTTATTTTTCTCCTTCAGAAGGATATCCATAAGATTTTCATTGCACAGGATTTTTATGACACTGCAAACTACAGTGAGGCAGAATTCAGTGTATTTTTAGGCTTTGAGAGTTTGATTTTTAAAAAAGAAAAGTAAAAAAGAGAAAAGTGAGGGCTAGCGGGCACTTCAAACACCCACCACATATGTTTGGAATAAAATCCTGGGAGGGGTACGGGTGCTCTCCTGGGAAGAGCCTCTGTGTGTGGACGGGCTGTATATCAAGGTGAGGAAGCAGAGGGACCAGTGGCGTAGCTCAGACTTGGGGTGTTTATAGTTCAGGAGACTGTTTAGGGGACTGGATTCGGGGGTCTGATGTGCTTCTCTTGGAGTCAGGAAGAAAGAGCCCTTGTGTCTTGCCCAGAAATCTCTCAGTGGATTTTTCTACCTCTTGCTCCATCTGTAGCCGGATATTTGAGACTCCCATCAGCCCCTGCTTTCAGTCTCCACTGCGCGTTTATTGTTGTAGAAACTTGCAAAGGCAGGTGACATAATAGTTCAAACACTCCTGTGTGCTGATCGACACTTAACTTTTATTCCCTTCCTGCATGCGGAAAGCATGTGTTTTAGTATCTTCCCTCTTACTGTGACGAGTCTAGTTTTCAAGCTGTCCCTGTAGGGATCTTAGTGTGAAGTTCTGCGTATGCTCTGGTCTTGTTCTTCAAGGCCTCTGCTGGTTTGGTTGTAGGGCTGTGTGTATGCGTGCGTGCATGCATGTGTGTGTGTGTGTGTGTGTGTGTGTGTGCATGTGTGCGCGCGCTGCAGAAACGATGCCCACTTTTGCAAAAGCTCAGGTCCCTTTTACAGTTTATAGCTGTGCGAAGACTGTTTTGCTTCTGCCCCCAACTGCTCCCAAGCAGTAATTCCTCATGGAAAATGTGATTCATTCCTCCATGCAAATGCTTTGATTGAAAACACACCGCTGGTATTCTTCCTTATGTTCCCCGGCTCAAATGACAGAACTATTAGTTGCTAATTAGCAAAACCTGAGGAATTAGCTGAACGAAAAGAAACTGAATTTTTAATTGGCTTGCATTTATTTGCGGTGGAAAGCCGTTGTGCTTTCCACTTGTGTTCTTGTTGCTAAAAAAACACAATGCACATTTTTTTCATCCTACCTGTCTGTCTTTTTATGAGACGACTTTCTGCACCCCTCGTAGAAACCCATCTTGTGAGTGAGTGGAAGAGGATGTGAATTTTACATATTTAATAGGTGCAGCTGCTCACATTTCTGTTACTTTCCCAGTGTCATCTTGAGACTGTGAGAGACAAAAATGCCCACAAGGCACAAGTGAAGGGTTTGGCATGGACCAAACTGCAAAAGCAGTGACAGTTCCCTGAGCGCATAGTCCCGTCTCATCCAGACTATCCGGACTTCTTTGGAGAACTGCTGATGGGTGGAGCAGGCATTTTTTCCCCTTGGAGTCCTAGAGTGTCCCCATAGGAGCTCTGATCTTGGGTCAGGCTCCAGGGCTCTGCCAGGCAACTTGCTTTGCCAACTCTTAGTCTTGGATTGTAATGGGAAGTGAATGGGGTGAGAAGGTCCACACAAGCCTCTGGACCTTTGTGTAAATATTTCTTACAAGTGTAAGACTAGTTCCCTGTTCCTGCTTATCTTTGTCTTAAAAATTCAATAGAATGACCTGCTTTTCTTGCATCAGCCCAGAGGTAATGTTTAAGACTAGAAATAAACCAGGCATGGTGGCATATGCATGTAATCCTAGCGCTCTTGGCACCTAAGGCCTGTGGATTATAAATGTAAACCCAGCTCGGACAACTTAATGATTTAAGGAGGCCCTGTCTCAAAAATTAAAAAAAAATAAAAAAGAGGCTGAGGATATAGCTTAGAGCAAAGTACCTGGGCTCAGTCTCTGGTACTGAAACAAAACAATACACTAAGAAAAGAAAAAGGAACAGCCGCTTCTGTAGATATGTAAGAGCCCCCTGCATGTGCACTTTGAACAAAGCAAGAAGAACGCAATGTTGATCTTCAGGTCTCCAGATTTGAGCTCTTGCCACAGTCCTGACCAATCCCGTGTCTAACATGATTGTAATGGCTCCGTATATTTCAGTTGTGGGAGACAGTCAGTGAATCTAGGACCCACATTACTGGGACAAGTAGTAGCACGTTTAGAACAATCTGTTATTGAGTGTCGAATCATGAGAAAGGGGATGAGAAGCTTGAAGAGCACTCCAGGAAGACAGAGAGAAGTGAAGGAGAGACTTTTCCAGGGAAGATCACATAGCCTGTTGGCAGGGTAGTCCTTTTTTTTTTTTTTTTTTTTCTGGGCCTTGTAGTGTCCACCCTTTTGTTCCCTTCCCAGGCAGACTTGGCTCCTTTTGGTCAAAACCCACCTCTGCTCATGTCATTGCCTCTCACAGACAGGTTCTTTGCTTCCTTCCTGGCCCTCTGCATGGCCTGATGCTTTCCTGTTCTTCTTCATGGCCTGATGTTTTCCTGTTCTGGGAGCTGGGGCTTGTGTAGTTCCCATAGAGACACATGGATGCTGCTTCTTGAGTATAATGCTAGCATAGTCCCAGGGCAACGTTTGGACTTCTATGTCCTCCAGAATCCCTGGGCCTAGTTTTGGGGAGGAGGCTCCCATGTGGTTCATGGTCTTGAGCTGCTAAGCATCCTTACACAAGGAAAATGGTCTAGATGTCTCCATCCACCACCTTTCCAGCACTGATGGCTTTTGGGCAATGAAGGTGCTTCTGCAGTCCTTTCCTACCAGGTGTGATTGACCAGAGAGAGAGAGAGAAAGAGAATGAGTGTGTGTGTAAATAAAAATCCATTTTTAGCTCAGTGGTTCCGGTGCTTGCCTTGCAAGTACAAGGGCCCAGATTCGATCCTCAGTAACCACATACAACAATGTCGGGCATGATGACTCACGCCCACCATCAACCAGTACCACATACCACAGTGCCGGCTGTGGTGGCTCATACCTGTAATCCCAGCACTCGGGAGGCAGAGGCAGGAGGATTGCTGTGAGTATGAGACTGAGCTCAGGGCCAGCCTGGACTACAAAGCGAGGCCCTGCCTCAAAAAAAAAAAAAAAGAATATTTGCTATAAATCCCCCTCAAAACACATCCCTTTACTTCAAACACACTCATCTTGTGGTTCTTGATACTTTTTGGAGGAATTCTGGAAGTCCTTTTTCTTGAGTGTGTTTTTGTAAGATATGATCAGAATATGGTGAACTGTGCTGCTGAGCACCAGCGGGTGAGAAGCCAGCTCCGAAGAACACAGTGGTGCGTCCTCCTCCACCTTGTACCAGATCTGGCATTGTGTGGCTTTTGGCTCTTCCCCAAATTTAAAATGACTGTAGAAGGGAAATGTCTTGAAATGATTTTGGAACTGAGACAACCAGAACAGCACAATTAAAGACACTAGTAATTAGTTACTGTAGGCGACGTTTGATATCAACTCCATTATCCATCTGGTCTTTCCTGAGAGGAAGTGAGATGCAAAGTACTATTGATACAGTTGTCCAGGTAGATGTGGTACATCTTTAAATCATCAGAACTATTAGCCTCCAGACATATGTTGCCTTTAAAGTTGCAGGGATTCTTCTGAGATGAATACTGTGCATCCCTTTAGGATAAATTGACCTTTTCCTCATAGAACTAGAAGAGGATTAGCTCAAGTGGGGTACTTCTCTTAGGGGGACAGAGAGGTATTTTTCCAGTAGTTCCGGTTCATTTGTCTGTTTCCACATTGGTGGTGGTTTGTCTTCTGGTGGCATCAGCACAGTTTGTTAGTGACCCTCCTAAGCATGTAGTCCATGCTTGGGATCTCCCATCAACAACTCAACTTAAGATCATGAATCCAGTTGTTGAAAGATTTTGCAAAGCTGAGCCTGCACTGTGTACCTGTAATCTCAGAGTTTTGGGAGGCTGGGGGGTAGGGCATGGTGTTGTAGCTCCGTGTGATGTCCTGGGTGGAATCCCCAAAACTGCTATAAAAGGAAAAAAAAAAGTGATTCTAATTGGGACCCATCCAAGTGACACTTTTGAGCAGTTCCTTTTGGTTTCTTTTCCTCTTCCTGTTCTTTTCTACCTCCCTTCACTTCTTCCTGAAGCATGGAAATGCAGCAACTCAAGCCCCATCCTCGCAGCCATCTACTAACAGCTTTCCCTCCCGTTTCCTAATGGAGGCAACATTATCTCAGGCCCTTCTCCTTTTTCTTGTATAATTAAAGAATGTTACCTTTGATGTCTCTTGAAAGCTGTGTTGCCCATCCTCCGTTCGCTTTCTTGATCTTGTATCTGGAAATTTGCGCAGTGCCCTCATACTTCCGCCTGAGTCTCTCTCCACTGCCTTTGGCAGTTTGGGTTGGTACCGAGTCACTCATCTGACTCTTGCTGCTCCTCCTGCTGCCTTCTGCACAGAAACAGCTTGGAGTCTGTGGTGCTCTGTAAAAAGCATCCAGCTTCCTTCATTCTTTTAAGTGTTTCAGTTTGGGCCTCTGCTTTGGTCTCTGCTAAAGTGGATGGCCCTTAGCTTCCTGTCTTCCCTTCATTTGGGGACATCTTTGATGAGTTTCTTTTAAGAGTCCACTTGACTTATCGCACTATTCATTCTCTTCTGTTGTTTTTCTCACCATTCTTTAACCGAAGCCCTGCTGGCTGAATCGCCTATGTGCTAAGCAAACTAAGCAAGTCCCTCTTGTGTGGGGTTGCAGGGACAACCCAGAGGCATGGGTGACATGAAGGAGTCTCAGACAGATGGAATGCTCGGTGCTTGGTTTGAACAGGACACTGCAGAAGGCTTCCTGGAGGAGGAGACGGAGAACTCAGCCGTGCGGTGTGGTCCAGAGCTGAGGAGGGTCATCCGGGAGGAGAGGAATGTTACCGAGGCCAAAGGGCCTGAAGACCTGAGTCCACAGGACATGACAGGAATCTCTGTGGGTGAAAGTGGCAGGAAACGGGCCAAGAAAGGCACCATCAGTGTCCATAGAGACCTGCAAAGTCAAGAGGATTCTCACCTGTGAAGGGAGGTGGCTTTGGGGTTTTGGTTTTGTTTTATGTTTTGCACTGGGGATTGAACCCAGGGCCCTCACACTATACTGCATCCCAAGGTTGTTTTATTTTGTCTTTGGAGAGAGGATCTCACTGTGTTGCTCACTGGCAAGGCTGGGCTCAAACTTCTGATCCTCTCGCTCAGCCTCCCAGAGTGCTGGGATCCAGATGGCTTTTGGAATATTTAAGCAGACCTTCAGGTAGCTATATTTCCTATCGCTAACCCAGGGTTTTCTCTATCTCAGAGAGTCTGTTCACCTCTACCTTTGTCTTTGCCAGTGTGGTTCTGACCATGGGGCTCCCTTCATGGTCTTCCTTGGTGGGCTGCTGCATCCTTGATCTTCCAAGGTACTCTGATGTGTCCTCTGTGTAGTGGGCCATATTTTCCCTGGAAAACAACAGAACCCATCTCTACTTCTATGTTAGGTAACCCCCAAGCACCACACTACTTGGATTATAACCTGTAGTTCAAGAACGTAGGAAACAAACATGGCTTCATTTCCAGTGAACTGAGAGTCTTTCTGTACAAGGACAGGTTTGAACTTCAAAATATAATATTCACCACGAAGCACCTCAAAGCTCTGAGATTTTATTTTGTTGAGAAACTTTCCCATTCCCCTTGAACCTGTCCAACTAGAGAAATAATGCAGGAGACCTGTGCTGAGGCTGGAGACAGAGGTCAGAAAGAAGAGTGCAATTCAGCCGGGAAACCAGGTAGGGAGGTGCACAGAGGGAAAAGAGAACAAAGACTTGCATTAGTGCAAGAAGCTAGGATGGCAGGCTTGGGCCCGGAGGAAGAGGCAGTGTACTCTCAGTGGGGGGGCTGCCGCCCAATCAGCAGACATTGTGTGGGTCCCAGGGAGCCCATTCTAGGAAGCTGGGTGTTTACCTTGTCCACTGGCAGGACCCCAATCTGCATCCTGATTGTGCTTCTGAGCTGTGAGTGGAAAAATGGAGGTGCCTGTTTCCTAGGCAATCTCAAGAGGAGCCGAGCAGGGCTTACAGGGGTGCTAGGAAACAAATGCCCTCATTTCCTTTGGTTTTTCTCCGGAGAATAAGCCTGCTTTCTGAGGGGCAAGATGTCAGGTCTCCCCTCTGTGCTCCTGTTGTCCCCTGTGTAAGGAATGTCAAGCCTTCCAGGCTCCATGGGGGCAGAAGTGGGTGATGCAGTAGGTGGTCTCTTGTCACCTTGCTTGTTCTTGTTAGAGGCTCTGCCGTCACCTCTGACTCCTTGTCTTGGTCCCAGATTGCGGTGGTGCCTGTGCAGCGGTGACATCGGTTACTACGCCCCTGGACCTTCCAGCCCCAGGAGCTCCTCTCCAGTCCTTGCAGAAGTTGGGTCTTTGTTCGGCCCCCACACTGGTGAATTTTCCTCTGCCTAAATGCCTCTGCCTGCTGCTGGGCCTACTTGAGATGTCCCATCCATCAGAAGACCCTCTGTGCTGACCAAATGGGTTCACCCTTTAGATCCAACATGCAGTCTGTTAAATGTAGTATCCATATGTATGTGTAGGGTACATTTTCCATCATTATTATTAGTGATTTAAACATAGCCTCTTATCAATCACTCTGCTGCAGATTGATGATATGGAGAGACATTGAGCAAGTGGAGGCACCTGAGTGTCTCCAGAGGACCTAGGCCTGCCAGTGACAACACTGATGTGACCTGTTGCAGATCTTACCTTCCTGGGTGCATGGTGCTTGATACTTGCTCTCATTTCAAAAGCTGTGTGCATTTTTGTGATTATTTAGGCATTATTCCTTCCCCAGGTGACAGGGCACATTAGGTCCTTGGCCTCAAGGCCAATATTCTTGTTGGAGGAGACATATACCTAAAACCAAGGCAGAGGCTGTTACAACATCACAGCAGGGGTCCTGTATCAGTCTGCTTTCCTTTTGCTGAGGTACAGTCCCCAGTACCCACCGCGCAGAGGAGGACAGGTTTCATTTGGTCCATGTTTTCCTTTCAGGATGATTGGTCCCATGGCAGAAACCATGTGGTGGAAGGAGGCTTGGAAATGCCATCCCAGAGCCCAACAGGTGGTAGTGCTGTGCCTGTGGGGTGGCTTGGGGTAGGGTTGCTGTCATTTCTGGGAGTGCAGGGCAAGTGCTGCTTCCCCCTGGGGCATTGCTCAGAAGCATCCCAGTGTCAGGCAGGCCAGGCTCACTCATTGTTGTCGCCTGTGCACTCCGATGGGAGCGCCCTCCTCTTGGGAGAGGCTCAGAAGCTTCTGGTTGATGGAAAATTCTCCTCACATTGGAAGTTCTTTGTAATTTGATTGTGGGGAGATGTCTGGGTCCCCAGTACTCCACATGGGAGATGCTTTAGGAAGTAGTAACAGGACACCTACTGCAGACCACTCTGTGCTAGCAGGTTGGACACAAACCTTTTTAGCATTTGAATGAGTAGATGGACAAGACCATGCTGCCATTCTAGCTGCTGGTTTCAGTGAGGACTGTCAGACCAGATTTACAGGGCAGGAGAGAGGCGCTACCTAGGTGCATGGTGAAGTGGGTGATCCAAGATAAGGTTGCTCTTCCCAGAAAGGAAGGTTCTTAAAAGCATTACTGTGTGTCCTTTTCATCACACCCAGAACTTGGAACTCCTGGCTCTTTCCCAGTGTTTAAAAACAAAACAAAACAAAACAAAAAAAACATGGAAGGGAAATGTTTTAAATTGATTCAGGACATCAAGGGAGCCATCACATCAAAACTAGAGACACTCATGAGAAAAGACTTCCGGAACTGCTTCCGAAAGTGTCGAGGATGATGGGACGAGTGTGTTTAAAGCCAAAAGGAGGAGTCTGGGAGGGACTCACGGCCGTGTGTCTTTCACTGTAATACATTAACAGCTTTTGAAAATTCACCGTGTTTTTGATCATCCAGCATAGAGAGTTTGGTGTCTTCAGATAAGAAAGAAAGAATCCTCGGTGTGGTTAAGAAGCTGGAGGAATGATTTATGAGAAAAGATGAAAAGGACTGAGGACGAATAACAGGGCAGTGCAGGCTGGGGACGGTCAGAATGGCAGCGCTTAGACGATTACGTGAAGAAGTGGCAGCTAAAGGAGGAAGTTTGACACCAATGGCCCCAAGTTGGGAATCTGTGCAGATGATCTAGGAAGCTGGGGAATCCCTTTCTGATGCGGGAACCTGCAGGCGGATTGATGGGTGCTTTAAAGACAGACCAAAGATACCAGGCTCTATCTGTATGAAGTCCTGTCTCGGGTGCTTGATTTGACCCAAGATAGACCTACCTGGGTGTGTGCCGTAAAGACACATGCCGAAACAGTGCTCTGTCTGTACTGTATGGGGAAAAATATGAACAGTTCATGTCGAGACTGTGATCCCTTGAGAACCCTAGAAGTACAACAGTCTAAAAATTATGGAAAATTGTTACAAGGCTTGGAGAAAAAGCAGAGGATGACTTCTTAGATATTTTTTATTGGTTTCTTTTGACATTAATTGAGCTCCATACACCATAGAACAAAAGGTATGAACCTGGCTTTTGATTTTATGTTTTGGGAAGAGAAAGCATAAACCAGCATGTGCAAACAATTAAGCCACATATTGACAAGTATAAAATAGCAAGATGAAAGGCTGGGCCCAGATCTAGTGAGGGTGATTTCTGATTCCAGTGAGGTTTTTACAGTAGAGCTTTGACTCCATGGCAAATTTAAATCCAGTATGAAATTTCTCCTAATTAACATTTCTCTTCTTCCTTCCAAATATCAAATTTATGGATTCTAAGAAATTCACATAACACATATGCCGATGCTGCCTTTTCTTTCTGCTTGATCCGTCCTGGCTGTTATTAACTTTAATGTCTGACTTTCATTAATTTATGAGGATTTCTGAACTGCAATCTGAAACGCTCCCCTGAATTTCAGATTTTTGGGGGTAGATTTCACTTGAGCTCATTTTGACCTCGTGTGTTTCAGCCAAGCGTGGGGTTTTACTGTGCCTCTTGTGACCCCTCAGAGCCATTGTTGGCCCAGGCTGTAGGATTCTCAGGGCGATGGCAGGTAAGCTTTGTCACTTTTGAAACTGCTGATTTTTCTCTACCTCCCTGATGAACTCAAACTGCCCACCCTCAGCGGGTTCAGTCGGGCACACAAGTCCTTGACCCTCCAGTCCAATTGGCTCACGAGTGGTAGGTGCCGGGTGTTCACAGGCCTGTGTTCACATCTCCGGGAGCTCAAAGTTTCAGGGAGCATTTCAAAACTTACCGGGAAGGCTGCTGGAGGGAGTTTTTGTTCTGTTTTGTTTCTCTTCTACATCTTGGGATGTTCATCATCAGAGAGAACTGATCTTGGATGTGGAGTATTGAGAGTTTGGTCATTAGTAATTTTCCTTCACTTACCTGGTTCTGGATGTTCTTATTTCACGTGGGTGACCGCGCGTTCTCGGGTCTGAGAGCAGAACCACTGGACTACAGGACTCAATCAGGACAGACATCAGTGAGTGGCTGTCGCTCCCAACTGCCTACCCCAGCCTCAGGGAAAGAGTTGAGGGAAATCTATTTCAATAAGATATTCTTTTTTTAAAAAAAGCCCTTCTTTTGTTTTGGGTAGCAGCCTTGTTCTTTTGATGCCACACACACTCCTGCTGTTCATCTTCAGGTTTGCTGAAGGGCCCAGGTGAGCAGAGACTCTGAAGACACAAAGGGTTTTCTGCTGCTTTGGGTCTGGCGTTTTCAGATTCTAATTAGCAGCTCTGATGTCACAGCTGGGATTGGCCCCTCTGCTCAGAAGATAGAGATCCTACTGGGTGACAACGTAGTGTCCAAGCAGGTGTTACCCACATGTCCTGACCTGCATATCTGTGGAGAGGACTCTGTGGCCTCAGGGGTGAGGCCGCTGTGTTGGTTCATTGAGTTTTACCTGTTAATGAACTTAGTCTAAGCCGAGTGTGTGAAGGTGCTGTATTTTCGCTTGTCTTCATTCACCTAATCACAACGGACCCCAGGGTAGAATATTTATTTCGAAGTTCTAGGTGCTGTTTTGATGCCAGCCTAATTTTACCAAGAGCCTTGGTAAAAACTAAAACTTTGGAGTTGTGCAGCTTTGTTTTCTTTTCTCCTGGAACAAGTGGATGGTATAAGGGAATATACTTTTGTTATGTTCTATTTTTAAGTCCTCTGAAAAGTGTGTTTCAGGCAGGTGTGGTGTTTGTGTGCGCCTATCTTTCCAGCACTCTGGGAGGCTGAAGCATGAAGATCACAACTTTGGGCCCAGCCTGGGCAACTTCGGGACTTATTGGTACCCTGAATCGGGTGTGTCATGGGGAAGCCAAGTTCTGATATTTTATCAAACTCATGTATAGAAGTTGAATTTAATAACTCTGCTGCCAGTTTGTTATTTCTGCAAGGAATAGTCCAAAAAGAAACACATTGGAGCTCTCTTTGTGATGTAACAGTATCATCTTTAATAAAGTTATGATGTATAAGTCGTACATGCTCCTTTCTGAAAATTATAAAAAATACGGACAACCTTACGATAGAAATATGCAGTGGATTCCTTTTTTGCTCCTCCAATCTGAGTCCGAAGGACATTGGTCACTCTTGTAGTTTTGTTCTTTTAGTGACGACCATGTTATTTCAGAACTTGCTTTTATGTTTGTTTCCCAGTGCGATCAGCTAGAGGTATTTTGTACTCAGTATAACTTACTGACTCCCATAGGACGGGGTTCACCTGTACTTTTCTAGCGCTGTGCCCTCCTGTCCTTTTAGAATTGACATTAAATTCTTTGTTTAGTGGCTACATTTCTTACTTTAAAGAGTTAAACCCTTCTTTCTTCATTGACTTTTCATAGTAACTTTCAACATTCCCATTTAACGATGAGAACATTAGGTCCTCTTTCTTCATCCAGCTCATTTTCAGGGGTTCAGCTTTTTTTATGGTAGTATCAAGGTTGTGACTATTTTCTTGGTATCTTACATCAGAAGAATATCTCTGCCATACTTTGCCCAGAGATTAACTTTAAATGTTGAGTTGCAAGAAGTGACCTGTAGAATTATGGCTCTGGCAGTTGCTTTCTACATTGACCAATAGAAAGTTAGGAACACATTTGCATGCCTGCATCCCTGAATCACTCTGTGGGGATATGTCTACTCTTAAGGATGGGGGCTTATCTGTTCTTACTCTTCCTGAGTTGCTTACATGTTATTTTTTGTAGTTATTTCAGCTTTTAGTTTATTATCTATCGTTACTATACCTTTACTTTTCCCTCCAAACTCCCAAGCATATCTTTTGCCCTACGTGGAGCACACCTATCTTTCCTAGGAACTTCATTCTCCTTAGGGACTTCTAAGGACTGCAGATATGCCTCGGTGATCTGGGAATGAACCATCCTCTCCTGGGTCTTATGACTTTGCCATGGTTGGTTTCAAAAATGTTTTCATTTTTATTTTCCTGGGATACATCAAGTAACTTCCTCACAACAGAGGAGCAGATGCTTTTCTGAGTCTTTGCGTGTAGGTGGGGAAATATCTGTGTTTTGCTCTGACTGTTTGGTGCTTGGTAGTTTAAGTGGAATTGTAGCGTTAAAAGTCTTCTTTCCTGAGATCTTTGGAGGCACTGCTTAATTTTCTGCTCTTGGAACTCCGAAGCCTGTATGGTTTGGGTTCCTGTGTAGACAGTTTATTTTCTTCTTGAAATTGTAGGGTCGTTTCACCCTGCATGGTTTGGAAGCGTGCCCTTGGATGTATTTTTGATTCAGGTGAACTGTATCTTATTTCATAGACTCTTCTCATCTCTGGATGGACTATTCCAATCTGGTAATGTGTTCTTCATCTCTTAGGGTGATATCTCTTCTACTGAAACTTTAATACCTTCACCTGCTGAATTTTCTCTGTTCTTTTTTTCTAGAATTCTCAGTTGAATCTTAGACCTCCTGGGTGACTTTCTCTCAGTCTCTTATCTTTTTTCCTTACATTCTCCTCTTCTTTTGACTCTGTGTTCTAGGAATTTACTTCACTTTATCTTTAAGAGCTTTTGATGATATTTTAATTTCACCCGCTGAATTTTTTTTAAATTCGTAAGAACTTAAAAAAAAATCTTGCTCTTTTCCTTAACATCTGCTCTTGCCTTTTGGTGCCTGGTGTCTTCTCAGAATTTCTGAAGTGTCGTTTTAGGGTTCCTTTTTCCTGATGACTTTGGGCGTGCCATATTCTTATTTGTGTCCTTCACCTAGTGCCTGTTGGGTGTTGTTCATACTGGAACCACAGGGAGGGGAGGGTTCTTCTACTTAGGCTTGTTTTCCTAGAGCAAGCATTCTGATCTTGTGTATTGACAGACAGGGCTTTGTTTAGGCAGTGAGGCCGGGGCCTCTGCCCTCCAAAATGATGAAGCTATTGCTTCTTGGCCTTTTGGCTAAGATCAAGTGCAAAATGATGAAGCTGCGGTTCTGGGGAGCTTTACAGATTTACATGGCTGTCTTCATGAAGACCTTCTGGCACCAACTCTGGAAGTCTGGACTGTTGTGTCTGTCTCTATGGTGAGTACATTTGAGTGACAGGTTGAGAGGGGAAGAAGGTACTATAACCTTCCTCTCCTCACCGTGGTTCATCCTGTATTTTGAAGACTAGATGTCTGAATGTTGCTTGGAAGGCCAGCTACCCATGCTCCCATGCTTTGGGGCAGAGACAGTAGGCCACGTCATTGCCCCAGGCTTTCCGTGGAAGAGTAACTTCTTGGGTAGACTGATAACCACCTCTTCCTTGAGAATATTCTAGGCCAGTGGTGGCAGAACTATGGCACGTCTGCCACGCTGGGGTATTTTGTGTCATTGAAAGCTCTATACGGTTTGACATCACTTTTCCAGGCTGTTGCTCTCTGCAAGAAGAGGGAATTCCTTATCCACTTAGAATTCTGATATTACCCCTTTGTATCTATTGGTATAGAAATGAGTCTAAATATCTTGTGTTGATTTTATTGCATGGACTGTTTAAACAAGTAGGCTCCTTAGGCTGTGGTAGCTCAAGTTCTGCTTTGGCTGTGTGGCCTTGGGCCACTTCCTTAGCCTTTCTGAATCTTTTGTCTTGTCTCCTATACAACGGAGTACTTGCTTCACTGAATTATTAGTGGACCAATAAAATGAAATCCTTAGAAGTGCCTAGGGCAGTGTAAATGCTTAGATGTTTTATTGTCATTTCTTTGTGTTTTTGTCTTTACTGCAGTGCCTCCTTTCTTCTTTTTATTTCAAAGAGATGGTAAGAAGGACAGGTGAGGAGTGTGCTTGCCTAGCCTGCCATCTCAACTTGGAAGGGGTAGAGTAAATGGGCTGCATTGATGGTAGAGGGAAGGAAAGTGGAGTCAGTTCACCTTCTGATCAAGGCCCAGCTCTCCTGTGTTCTAGCAGAGTGTCCTTAAAACAGACCTGCTTTCTATTTCTTCAAACACCAGGTACTTTGAAAGAAAAGACACTCAGCTTACAGTCCTGGAGGCTTAAAGGCCTGGCGCTGGTGTCCTGGCCAGGCTGCCTGGCTGCATCACAGTCTAGTCAAGTCATGGGATGGCCTTGCTTTATGACAGCCCACTCTTGGGAGAGCTCCTGAGCCCTGGACACTGGCATTAATCGCTTCCTGGGGCTGTTCTTCTGTACCCCTGTGACCTTGTTCAAGGTTGTATGTCTTAAAGGTTCCATCTTCTCAACACTGGAACCGAGACCAAGCTTCCAGCACAAGAGGCCTGCAGGGACACAGGCAAACCAAAGCTGAGGCACAGTACAGTTTAATGTGAGGGAGTAAATGTGATCCTGACGGAACCTGGGTTTCCCAGGGTTTCCCGACTTCCACCTTGGCTGTTGAGCCTTGGTGCTTGCACAAGAAGCCAGTCTTCATGCCTCTGGAGCAGGTAGCTTGGGCTCCTGGTTGATGTTCCTGCCTCTTGTCATGCCATTGAAACCCTCTTGATAATTTCCCTTCCTTTTAGCCATTAGATGAGATTTTATTCTCTTTAGGATTTTAGGAATCTGAGAAAGTTGAAAATCCAGGAATTTAAACTTAAGCTCAACCTAGATATGAACTGGACATGGTAATCAAGTCATATTTTACAGAGTGACATATAACTTCTTAGAGGCGAACACCATCCTAGTCAAAAGATGTTTTAAAAGTCTTATTCCTTGCTATTGGCAGGGCTAGAATCTCACTTCCAGAGGGAAAAAATATATCTTGTTTTTTTTTTTTTTCTTTGTTAACACATGTAGATTAAGAAACTACTCACAGGTGGCAGTGTTTAACAGAAACATGTAATGGTTCTTCAGAAATTTACTGCAAAGAATTAAACTCTGGCTAACATCATAGCAAATAATTAACGTGGGTAATTTTCTCAAATTATGTCTTCGATTGAAGTAGTCTTGCTGTCCATGAAGTTTTTCCTCCTAACATTTACATATGTGAGTGTCCGTTTTCTTTGCCCTTTCTCTCTTGCATAGTAAGTATATTGTTAGATAATTTGTGAATGCACCCTGCTTTGAATTTATTTATTTATATTAAGGTTCTGGGAGCTGAATGCAGGATGATCAAACCAAGCTAGGTCTTTAGTCTCCCTTCCTGTTTGAGATAGATTTTTCGCTAAGTTGCGTAGGCTGGGCTAGAATTTGAGGTTTTCCTGCCTCAGCTTCCCAGAGTTGTTTTTCTTTCTTTTTTTGTTTTTAAACATGGTTTATTTTAATGCCACCACATTGTTCTTTTTTAACAAAATCATGAGCTTGGAGAAATCAATAACACTATATAAAACTTGGCTTTTGTTTTTAAATTGGAAAAGTTGTTTTCAGCTTGTCCTGAATGTTACTGGGGTTTAGACCTTTAACTGTTTTCACTGATGCGGAAACTGGCCATGCTTAGGAGAGGGTGTAGTGGGAGGTGGGGACGATGTGCCCAGATAGAAGGTGCTGGACGGGGCCTGTGATAGTTGTACGAGTTGAGTCTCAGAAGAGGAGCGTGGACAGGTCTGTGAACTGTAATTGCAGCAGGGTCCCTCATTCAGGCCAGTGGGCTCCTGTTTAAACCCCGCATCCCTGCCCAGTGCAGACAGGCTGCAGGATCCGGAGGTACCTTTGTCCCGGCTGGGCAGAAGGGCACAGGGAGGCTGCTAGTTTACTATGGGAGAGGCGCATACATGTTTGAAGCTTCAGAATACTGTACAAAGAACATATGAAAGCTGTAACATAGAAGAAGGAGTTCACAAGACTTCCTGTAGTGAGTGCATTGCTGGTTTTATTTCCCTTTTTACTCTGGCAACCAGGAATCTCACATTTCAGTTTACTACTCATTGCTTCCAAGTTTGTTGGATGCATGACTTGTGTGATTTTTCTATGTACCTCTCCCTGCTTCTCTGACCATGTTTTTTATTTAGTTAGTATCTTCTATCTTATGAGTTCCGTTATGTTGGGTGAATCTTCTAGGGAAAGGACACAGAGGATTAAAGAACTATCACTCTGCATCAGTCAGTGAGGACTGTGAAGATTTCTCTAGGTGTGCGAGAGAGAGTCACCTAAGTGAATGTCATTGAAGTGGTATGTGGAGACAGACATGATGACAGCAGCAGAAGGTTGCTGAGAAATCTTTTGCTCGGTGACTGAGGTGGTGGCAACTTTTATTCCGAAAAGATGACCTTTGCAGAGAGTTGCAGACATCACCCAGGAGGACCAGGAAAGGTCAGCTGCCTCCAGCTCCGGAGCTGGGCCTCAGAGGGAAGAGTTTCTGTATTTCAGGTTTTAAAACTTTTCTCAATCACTCTGTGTGTGTGTATGTTCTGTGTCTCTCTCCCTTCAAATTCTGGAATCCTTTGAAATTGAACTGCTGTTAGAGAGCGTTTGCTTGTTTCAGCCTTTGCTTTCTGAGCCCTGCAGTGTGGTAAATCGATGAGCCTGCCCTAATATTTTAGTGTCTGTGCTCCTCCTGTTAAAAAATGTGATTATTAACGAAGTTGCCCCTGATCACTCCCGTGTTTTCAAGTTATCTCCCGTAAGCAGCTTTCCTCGCTTGGCTCCCAGCTCCGCGGAACCCCATTGTAAAACACTTGCACGTCCTTGCCATCTAGTTCGACTCTCCAAAATAAGAGGCTTGTCTCTCGAGGACGGCTCCGTATTGCTGGCGAGTCTAATCCTCGGCGTTGTTTTTCTTTGCTCTCAAATGGCTGGGGACAGTGAGTCAGAAGTGAGAACTCCTTTTGTTTCATGTCGTGTGCATGGCAGGGGGAGGATGTCGAGGGGCAGAAAATGAAGAAAGACATAAAAGGATCTCAGCTCAAGGAGGTCAGACCCATCAGAGGCTTAGCGTTCTTCAAAGATGCCTGGGACAGGTGGCAGTTCAAGACAATCCCAGGCACGGCGTCCGCTGGCGCAGAGATAAGGGATTGCTGCAGCAGCCTGCTATCTGCCGTCCGATGGCTTTGATGTAACTCTGCTCTCGGGACTTTGGGGAGCGGTGACTGCCTTCCCCCGCGGTCGGCTGCTGTTGCTCAGCCTTTTAAGGACTCATTACAGTGCTCCTGGAGGATTAATCCTCTTTAAGGTTTACATGAGATGGTTTTGTCCAAGGCCCAGCCAGGGACCTGGGCTCCACCTGCGCAAGGTGCCACAGCTGGCCCAGCTTTCTCTCTTCCTCCTCAGGTTGCAGGTACTGAAAAGCGTCTGTCAGGAAGAGGGCCGCCTTTGGCCCAAGCAGTTTGCCGGAGGCTCCTGCTGCCCTGGGCTCAGTACCTTCAGCACTACAAGGCCAGTGTCCCTGTTTTGAGACCCTCCTGCTCATGACTCTTTCTTTAGATCGCTGTCCCTCTGTCCCCAGCCCTGATGCTGCTTGGTTTCTAGCCTCGGGGCTCCTTTCACTCACAAACATGGCGTTTGTCACAGAGACTTGATTGGTGCATGACGTATATTCTCAAGCTGCATAAGTTGCGTATCTCTGGAACACTTAGTTGAAAAGATCCATTCTTTTTTGTATTTGAGATGATTTGAGGGGTTGAACCCAGGACCTTCACACGGAGCCATGCCCCAGCCTCTCAGCTCCATGCTTTTTTTTCACTTCTTATTATGAGACAGCAGGTGGCACCGTGCCTGGCTTAAAAGTTACCTTCTTTCATGGAGTAAACTAAATTGCCAGTTTCCCATCACCATCACCTTCAGTGATAGAGACTGAGTCCAGGTCCTCATCATATGTTCTAACTAAGTGCTCTATCACTGAGCTAAACCTAGAATCCTAGATTTGGTATTTCCATTTATTTATTTATTGAGACAGGGTCTCACTTTGTAGCTCAGGCTAGCCCCGAACTCACTAGTTTAGGCGAGCCTCGACCTCACAGCAATCCTCCTGCTTCGGCCTCCATAGTGCTGGGATTACAGGCGTGTGCCACCACACCCAACATTGTGGTACTGGGGATTGAACTCAGGACCTTACGCTTGCTAGGCAGATGTCAGAACCACTGAGCTCAATCCGTTTCCCTAGATTTGCTATTTTAAATACAATACAGAATAAAAGAGCTACAAATTTGATGTGTAGTTTGACACTCCAGCAGCGACAACTGAAACAAAACTTTCTCTTGAATTTCATAAAAAAAGTTCATCTCTGCACTTTGGATGTTGGGTGAATGCAGCATTTCACTGCTGCTTAAGAACTCTCAAAGGCTGTGTGTAATTGAGCAGGTAGGGGCCTCTGAGGCCTAACATGGGTTTGGTCCTGCAGGGCCTCACTCAGCTTACTGGTCTTGGAGATGGGTTGTTTCTGGGAATTACTAGTGGGACCTGGAGGCCTTTCATCCATCATTCTGGTACATAATAACTTGAGCTGTCAGTGGCCAAAAGCTGATTAACATCTACCTGACATCCTATGCTCAGCCTGTGTTTATCTGAATATTTTGAAAGATAAGCACTTATGATTTATACCTAGTTGAACTCCTAAAGCAGTCATAGGTGGGGTGTTTCCAAAGTGGCTAGATTGGGGTGTTATGCTGGGAGTTAAGAAAGTGAATATCCCTAGCAAGGGTGTGAGTGACACCAATAAATAGGTTTATAGTCTTCATGAACTATAAAAGTGAGAGAGAGAGAGAGAGAGGGCAGGTCTGAAGCTTGCTACTAGTAGCCTCCTGCCTGCCTTGCCATGGACTGTTTCTCTTCTGTGAGGGCCCTCTGCCATGCCACCCTGCCTGGAAACCAGTCAACCATGGACTGGAAATTCTACAAACTGTATGCTACAATAAACTTTTCCTCTTTTAACTTTGAGGGTGTGTATTTTGTCTCAGCAATGAGAAAAGTAACTAAGACAATCTAGTATTGAAATAGGTCACATTGCTGGTTGTGTTAATTTTGTGCAGGCCCAGAGTCTTTCCCAATCTGAAAGAATCCTTCAGATAACGACAGAAGCAAACTCAAGCCCCTGCAGATCACTCAGTGAAGGAAGATGTTTTGTTGTCTTAGAACTGTGCTACAAGGGCTTGTTTTGTTGTGCACTTACGTGCGTTGAAACTTACCCAGTTGTCGAAATGGGAATCATGCACTGGGATGGTACTTCCTTGGGGTGACTCCTCCTCTTTTGTGAGTGAATGTTTAATGGAAGGAAAGATGGGGGAGAAGGAAAGAGGGAGGATGATGGTCACAGAGAAAAGAATGATGACTTAGTGGATGGGATTGGGGGCTTTGCCTCTGAGAGTGACTCTTAAACTGTGGTAGCAAAAGCAAGCTTGGTATGATATGGAGCCATCAGACTTTTTGGTTCTACCTCAGGACTCCTGAACAGGATTTTGGAGTTGGAGTTCTAAATAACGCCTTCCTCCCCACTATCACCACACATACTTGGGATTGAATCCAAGACCTTCACACTGAGCTATAGCTCCAGCTTTTTAAAAATTTTGTGCTTTGAGATACCGTGTTACTGGGTTGGCAAGACTGGGCTCAAACTTGCAATCCTTCTGCTTCAGCTTCCCAGAGTGCTGGCATTACAGTTATTTGCCAACAGGCCTAACTAGACTTTGTGTTTTTAGCAAGTTTTTATACAGTAGTGTATGAAAGCCATTGCTTTTAAAGGTCAAGATATCAGTCTTTCTTTTTTTAAATTCCCGGTTGGTAAGCACTTAGCTTTCCGTCTAAAAATGAATTCTACTGCAAAATTGTTCATCTGAATGTTGCCCTGTTTGGTCAGAATTTGAATTACACTTTGCCTTTGAGTTACTTAAATATAAATTTGAATGTGATGGAAATCAGTCAACTTTTCCTACCTAAATAGGTAAAGAAATTGGATGCCAAATTAGTTGATGTTATAGAGAATTTTTATTTTGTTATGTCTTGAGTGTTATACCAAAACTAAATTACCAACAGGCCTTAAGGATAATTTGTATAGCTCTGTTTTTGGATATCTGAATTTTGGTTTAGAGAATAAAAATGTACTGTTTCTCCCTTGTCAGAAGGGTATGTTCTGATGTGATGGGAGCCTGATGCCTCAGATCATGTGGGACTGTGTAGGTCCTATTTTCTGTACCTACATAATCACAATAAAGTCCAGCATATAAATCAGTCACCGTAATAGGTCAACCACACAGTAAATAACCAAACAAAACAACTCTAAGACAACATTACAATAAAAGTGACACGAAGGTATGCGGATGCTTTTTCTCATATACTTTTATTTTAACTTAGTCTCTGAAAGGGCTTTTCTTTGGCATAACCGAGTCAGCAGCATTGTGACGCAGTGTTTTGGAGTTGTTTGTAAGTAAGATCGGAGATCCTTGAGCAGCAGCACCAGAGCAGGTGGTCTGAGAACTGTGAAGGTGACTGGCTCATTGGCAGGTAGGCTATTCTGGGTATGAGCACTACATAGAAGAAGTATCTCATCTTTAGGCTGTGTATGATTTCTTCATCATTTCAGGGATTTTTCCAGTTCATATATATATATTTTTTGAGACAGGGTCTCACTTTGTGGTTCAGGCTGGCCCTGAGCTCGGCCTCAAACTCACATCACAGCAATCCTCCTGCCTCTGCCTCCCGAGTGCTGGGATTACAGGCGTGAGCCACCACGCCCGGCACTGTGGTATGTGGTACTGGTTGCTGCTGGGCGTGAGTCTCCACACCCAGTATGTGATTACCAGGGATTGAACCCAGGCCCTGGAGCTTGGTGAGACAGGCGCCAGAACCACTGAGCCAAATCCCTGGCCCCTCCAGTTCATATTTTACTAGCTAACTCCTGGTAACTGAAATTCCAAAAAGCAGAACCATGGATCCAGAGGGGCTATTGCATATGTCTTTAGGCATCTTAACACACATATGTTTTGCTGTGTGTTGTCAACAAAAGCACCTACCTTACATAACGTGATCTTTGCTGGCATGACCACTGAATTTATCAGTTTTTCTATTGTTTTGTCGTCAAGACGAAATTGTTTTCAAAGTAGGGTTTTTTGGGCTGAGATGCGTACATTCACGATGGAAAAATGTTGGCTGAGCTTGATTCTTTCCAGAAGCGTGAAATTACAGGCTTGCTTAGTGTCCAGTAGTCTCCTAAAAGTGACAGCTGTTAACCCGAGAGGTGAGCTGCACAGCTGTCAGATATGTACATTTACAATAAATACTGCTAATGGACCTGCCAGCTGATTCTCTGTGATAGAAGCACTAACATTTTGTTAACATTTGTAAGAACAAATCAAGAAGAGCATGGAGAATAACAGAAAAATCTAACATAGTACAGATTTTGTATTTCATATCAAATTTTGCCCATTGTATTTATAAAGCTTATAAGGAACTTTTGTGTGTTTTAATAAACATATTCCATAGATAGTCATTTTGTATCCTCCTGTGGGTCTGGACCTAAACTGATTTTAAAAAAAAAGGAGGGGGGGAAATGTCTTTCTGATTTCTCCTTGGTATATCTGAGATTAGGAAGGTAGAATTTCCCGTTAGTTTTAACAGTTGGTTATCTTTGAAAATATGCCTATTATATTCATGTTTCACATAAATAAAAATGGATGCTGATGGTTTGATTGTTTAAGGGAAAACCAAGTGTGATTTGGGAATCAGAAAGATCAAGATTCTCTTCCCCTTTGGCTGTCCGACGTACCTTGTATACATCACTTGCTGCCTCAGTTTCTTTATTTCAACACCAAGGACCTGCCAGGGCTTCTGAGGGTAGAAGAGGCCTGTAGTACCTGGCTGTCATTGGCGTATAACTGGCATGTGGGCTCCAGAGTCATGATCAAGTGATTTAATGTGGTGTATCAGGGACACAGAACAATCTCATTTCCTGGCCCAGAAGTCTGACTTCTGACCAGTTTGTGGTCTCCTGTGTGTGATATGTGGATCTTCTCTAGTCCAAATCAGAGTATTCGATTTTATGTAAGCAAGCAGTGATGATGTTATAATTGGATTTTTTCCTCAAAAAATTTTTTTAAAGTTAAAAATAATGTGTGGTATCTGATTTTCTTACCTGGTTTATTTTTGTTAAATAGCATTTTTCATTTCAATATTCCTCTGTGGCCACTAATTCATTTGTCTTCGCGTCATATTCATTGGGAGATAAGTGTGTCTTGAAGATATAGGTGCTGATGCCGGGAAGTCTGGGGCCGGGAGGAAAGGGGACAAGCTGCTGTCTGTTCCTGTCACCAGTGACTGCTTGGGACCTTTGTCTTTCAAAATCTGGGCCTGATTAATTGCAAATGCTAAAATTAAGATAATCAGAGTCGG